>JAPKLY010001560.1:22415-40332 GCA_026898435.1 Prunella vulgaris | reverse complement strand
GACTGAGTAGTTCCTAATACCATCCTCACAAAAGAGTGATACTATTAGGATCCCAACATCAATACTTGGGAATAAAATCACTAAATCATTAGTCAAATTGATAATCACACAACAAATCACTAAATTTATCATAACATGGAATTTTGGTAAACCTAAGGATGTGTGATTACTACAAGTGGATATAACTACTATAAGTATCACAAGTATAATTTCAACTAACATGTAACACAACGAGTAATCTTTTCGTACAACAAGTGTATATCTTTGAACTAATTTTGTTATTTATATCTAATCTAGTAATTTAACACTAAAATTGATAATATATTGCAAAACTTTTATTATTAGTAGTAATTTAAAACTAAACATTAAGGAAATAACCTAATAGTATTACTCTTTTGTGAGGATGGTACTAGGAAATAACCTAATAGTATGTAATACTAGATAGAGTAGTTCATAATACCATTCTCACAAAAACGTGATACTATTAGGATCCCACCATCAATACTTGTGAATATAATAACTAAATCATTAATCAAATTGATAATCACGCCAAATCACTAAATTTATCATAATATGGAGTTTTGATAAACATGAGGATGTGTGAGTACTACAAGTGAATATGACTACTATAAGTATCACAAGTACAATTTCAACTAACAGGTAACACAACGAGTAATCTTTTCGTACAACAAGTGTATATCTTTGAACTAATTTTATTTTTTATATCTAATCTAGTAATTTAAAACTAAAATAGAAAATATCTTGCAAAACTTTTATTATTAGTAGTAATTTAAAACTAAAAATTAATGAAATTACCTAATAATATTACTCTTTTGTGAGGATGGTACTAGGAAATAACCTAATAGTATGTAATACTATTGGTCCCGAAATGAGTAAATCAGTGTATGGGGGGGGAATACACTGATGTTAGATTTTTCTGAAAGACTCAGTAAAATGCTCTAACACTCTCAGTCAGGATTTCCTGAAATACTCAGTATGTTGAAGGTCCACAGGGGCAGCAGGGACAGTTCAGTAAAGAAACATATAAGCTGAGTGTGAGTAAAGTGCTCAGAAGCTCAGTAGAGATAACAAACCTACTGACTGCTCGGAAGCGAGTCAGTTGGACTACTATTTCAGTGAGCTAGAGTGCGTGCGGAAAGTGAGCCCTTAGTTTCTACTCGTTTTAGTTTCTGAAAACATTTTCTCTGAACTTGCTTAGTAAACTGGTGGTTAAGGCTGAGTGCACAGTATTAAGATTCAGGATGATTGATTCAGTCCTGAAGATAAAAACAATGCAGAATGTTCAGTTTATTATGATGACAGTTATGATCCTGAACAGAATAGTAAATCAGCACACAGGGGACTTTTTAACGTGGTTCGGAGATAACCAACTCCTACGTCCACGACTTGATTTAACAGGAAGCTATACTCAAAACCCTGAGGATAGGTACTTGGTTTTTACGTGCCAAGGGACAAGAATAGCCAACTTCCTCACTTAGGAACTGACCCCTGGGCGTTTTACAAGTCCCAGTCCTTCTAACCAACCAATCTCACACCCTGAGTGGTTTGGTATTCTGGTTTCCAACTAAGATAACTCTAGCTATACAAAATAATGCTAAATATTAGAGCTATCAATCTAAGCAAATACAGAGTGAAACACTAGGGAAATTTAATTGCAGAGTGTTGCTTATAGTATGCTTTGAGAGTTTGGATTCTTGAGAGTTTTCTCTTGGAAATTTCCCGTTAGCCTTGAATGGGTGCAAGGTTCTCCATATTTATAGGCAAGATTCAAAATAGATCCGTTGGAGGAGATCAAATCAAATCTTTCCTATTTTAGGGTGGTTGCAGGCTAGAAGTACTGTTTGACCTAATTGCCATGCTTAATCTGACAAGTTTTTCCCGCCGCCTGCAACACTGAGACGCATTAAATGCCGCATTAAATGCTGCGCAGACTCCGTACATACGTGTCAAAAGATCATTGACTTTTCGTTCTAACGGCTAGTTGATTTCCAGACATTTGTCCTTCCTCGTATATTCAGTACTCTGAGTCTCTTGTTAATAACTCAGTCTGAATGTTTGTCTTTATTGGAGTCTTGCTGACATTCTCTTTGTCTCTGTCCCATAGCATAAATAACCTTTTTTACTTTGGACTTACATGATTCAGGTAAACTGAAACAACGCCTAAGTCAGGTCTTATGTGCATTCAGCACAGCCTGATAGGTTATTCAGCCCAGTATGTGTAACCTTTTTGCTTTGGACTTACATGATTCAGATAAACTGAACCAATGCCTAAGTCAGGTCTTATGTGCATTCAGCACAGCCTGATAGGTTATACTTTACTCTTCACTGACTAAGTTCTGTCCTGAGTATGCTTAGTGAACTCAGTAGAAACATCAGCCAATGGTACTTCAGGATTGTCTTCAGGACGGATGGTCAGGCTTCGTTCTTCAGCTTCAGTTCAGGAAATCTTCAGTAGACTGACTCTGACTTCTTCAGGATGAATTACACATCAGACTTCAGTAAATTGGGTCGACTCCAATATTCTTCAGTCTTCAGCGTATTTCACCTGAACTGAATTCCTAACCTAACTATCCTGAACTAGACTAACCTGAACAACTGTACTTAGGCAGATTCATCAGGGGTTTTGGGATCTAATCAAAATACTCAGATTGTCCCAACAATTTCCCCCTTTTTGATGATGCCAAAACCCTTAAGCAAATTCCTATTCATCTAAACAATCAACTGACTTAGTCAGTGAAATAGGTTCAGTACCTTCTGATAAATTAGGCACTTAGTCTATAAGATGAAAACAAGGAATGTGTTAGTACAGTTCTTGATAAGGATACAGAAAAATAAATTCAGGAGTCAACAAGAAGTTGTACTCAGGAAAGAAAAATAACTTCATTGATTGATATGAGAATTACAAGTATCCTGAAGCTATTACAATTCCTGAATCAACTAGCTCCTGACCTAGTCTTCATCCTTATTCCAAGCAGCTTGAGAAATTTCATACATCTCCAAGACTCGGTTCAGGACCTGCTTCATCCTGTTCCGATCACCAACGGCACCGGCAGCGCGTCCTACTCTGACAACTTCTTCTGATATCGCTTTCCGGTCCAGTTGCTTGGAGTTCCTGAAGAGTGGAGGAGGATACTTAATGAATTCCGGAGGAGCAATCTCTACACCTTCTGTGTCAACATGTCTGATTATTTCAGCCCATAGATCCGGATGCTCCTGTGCCATCCAGTGATGGAGTATGATGTCTTTTTCTTCAGTTTGATCGTCCCATAACCCCACCACATAGAATAGGTAGGGCCACCTATTCCGAATCGGAATCCATACCTCCAACATCACCACTGGAATGAAATCCTCTACGAACTGAAGTGGAGGAGGACCTTGATCTGGATTGACCACCAACTTCCTCTGAGTCTTCGTTCGAGATCCAGAAGGCACAATTTTCTTCTTCTGAACCTGCGAAGTCAGGTACTCATTGGACTCTTTTAGCCGTTGGATCTGACTGAGCAGCGAAATCTCCTTCATCTTTGCTATCTTCTCCGCCTCAGTCATCACCATCTTATCCTGAGTGGTCAACCTCGGATTCATCTGTTCCTCCATCTTCTTATACAAAGGTTCCAGAGCGGGATCCTCAGAGGGCCTCAATCTCTTCGGATCTGAACCTTCAGCAGCTTCGATGGCGGTGACGGACCTTGTCCTTTTTCTATCCGCCGCTTTCAGTTCAGGGGGGAAGTTCTTCTTCTTGGCTTTACCAGTAGTAGCAATTTGCTTCCCTTCTTCCCCCTTTTTGGTATCATCGTCATTGATTCGCTTGACAACTTCGTTTACTGACTCCGCCAACAAAGTGAACTGACTGTCCATCTCAGTCTGCTTGCCCTGCAGCTGCCCAATCTGCCTTGCCATCCCTCTTAGGCCGACACTGAGCTTATCAAAGGCTGAATTGTGTGCAGCCTTTAGTCGACCTTTGAAGTTCATCATTCTGTTGTCCAGGGCAGATGCAATTTCCACTTTCGCCTGTGCAGACATCTCACTCAGCAGCTCATCCTTCAGTTCAGCCTTCAGCTTGGCCAACTTTTCATCAACCAGTTGATCAATTCTTTCAAGCAGTTGTTGATCAAGAAAAGTGGCAAGCTTGTTCTCCTGCTGAGTTTACGCATCAGAGACCATTTGATTCTAACTTTGAGTGTTGAGTTTTGACTTCTCCAAGAAGGTCAATGGCTGTATGCATATCAGTTCCCATCTCATTCAGGTCACGATCCAGCCTATTCATCTTCTTATTCAGCACGTCAGAATTTGAACCAACCCGGCTAATTTTTCTCTCGACGAGGATTACCCTTCTGTGAAGATTGGCAAGTGCTCGTGAGGAGTTCTGAACATATAGTGACTCGAGGGTGATCCATTTTCCTCTGACTCGGACCAGACCTGTTGGACCCTCACCAAGAAGCCTCCGCAGTCCTGGGTCCCAGGATTGCTTCATCGGCCGATGCACTGACCCCTTCAGTGCCACCTTGTTGATCATCATCAGCAATCACGGCATCCTTCTCCGCTTCCTTCTCCTTCTCAACTCTCTAAGGCTCGGGCTCAGGATATATGCGTCGGACTGTTCTGACAAAGTCTACCATCTTGATCAGGTGATGTAGAGAGTTAACGTCAAAATGATCAAAGAGGGCAGCCTCTGATTCAGTAATACTGTCCCACCCTCTCGACTCCCCGAGCTGATTGAGTTCAGGCCAGGTGGCATTCCGGATCATAGCAAAGGTGCGAAGATGCACAACTGCTTCCTTCTGAGCATCTGAGAGGTCAGGAAACCTCCTTTCCACCATCTCAGCAGCCGTTCCCCTTGCCACTATCTCAAAGTCTGACAATGTGTTCTCGTCAGGCGCAGGGAATGACCACGGAGCTTCAGCCTGAATCCTTTCAGAAACCTCCTTCTGAACTCCTTCTTCCTGAACAGGTTCCCCCTGATCCTCACCCGAGGGGGCCTCCAAACTCTGATAAGTTTATGCAATGTTTAGGATCAGTGGGTGCAACATCTGGAATGGCAGAGATATGGGCGATTTCAAGAGTAGCCTGAGCTGATACCCTCTCCGGATGTGCATGCTGAATCATTTCTTCAGCAGCTTTCTCTTCCACAAACTTTTTCTCTCGCTCTCCTGACCCCGGATATAAGAATTTCAGTTTCTGTTGCTTGGGTCCTGAGGGCTTGGGTTTGTCCTCCGCTGGCTTTGTAATAAGGATCCCAGAAGATTTGCTCGCCTGAGCCTTAACTCCTCCAGTCGTGCTCGCCTGAGCCTTCTTCTTCTGAGTCCTTGGTCGTTTCTTGGTGCCAGCATCACCGGAATAGGCTCTGAATAGATCAATCTTCGCTGGAATCTCGAGTGATTGGGCCTGATCCACATCACCGAGATCCAGGGTCTCCATGATCAGAGAAATCTTGGTGCCAAAGTGCATCTTGGCCTCAAAAGTCGCCTGACCCTCCGGCGAGTATTTGATTTTATTGATCTCAGCCACCAACAATTGGAGGAAGTAATCCTCCCAGTTAAAGTTATGCACTGAGGCGTCAGAGATTGCCATCATCGTATATAATTTCGGCCGTGAGATCGGCTCCAGCCCTCCAGCAATCCCCATAACTCCCTGACTTGTCAGGTCAAAGAAGTGGCGATTCTCTGTTCTCAGAACCGACTTGTTCAGGCCCGACCTCAGGACCACATCACCATCGCAGAGGGACTGGAGATAATCCTTCTCGGTCCCGAACCCATAATCAACAAGGCTTCGTCTAGAACTGGGAAGATTAAAGACCTCCTTAATCTTCCGCCTAAGGTTGAGAGTGACCCACCTCCTGGTCATCTCTTCCTCACCATCTTTCCCCTTCACACATGAAGTTAGGGGAATGCATGTTTCCCACTCCTGGGAGTCCTTGTTCTGCGCCATTTTGAGATAGAAAGCAGCAACAAGTCTGGGATGGAGTCTCTTGGGTCTGGTAGTGACAAATTGCAGAAGACCTGCATTTTTGAAGACCTCTTTTACAGGTGATATATCGGGATGATTGGAGGTAAAGTCTCCAAAAGGTTCCCAGTGTATTTCATTTCTTAGGTGAAAAAGGTTTCCAAAGAATGATTCTACAGAAGGAGAAGCCATGGATATAATATGAAGAAAATCGGTTTTCAGAAAGAAATATAATAAGAAAAGATTTAGGTGCATAAAGGTTGTAATAGCACAAACTTCCCTTATTTATACTAAAATTCAGTTTTAATCGGATGGCTCAGAAAATAGTGACTTATGAGATTCAATGGTCAAGAGTAAAACTCAAGATGCATGAAGACTCTTCGGTTTTAAAAAGTAATTGGTCAAGAACTTTATCAAAAACTGTTCCCGCCCATTGTACATTAAATGTGCATCAGAGCATGCCCGTATTTAATTCAAATAAATTGCATTAAATAATAACTGAATATTAAATGAATGGCTGGGATTAAATGACAAAATAAATTGATTTGACAATACGGTAAACAGTATCTAGGAAGATGCAAGAAAGATCAGATGACTAAGCATAAAACAGGAAACATACCAGTCAGTCAGATTTGTATTATGACTGATACCACATGTGACCTATCAGGATGACAAGCCTTGAATTCAGTGTCCTGAATCTTAGTTAGTCTATACTGATCATCCTTTTCATACTGAATGTTCCCCCTACAACCATTCACAATCTCTCTGAGATCCCTTCATCCTGAGTCCATATTAGTCATTCCCCCTGACCTTGTGCATTCTGATCAGAGATTCAGATTGAATCTCCTAAGCATGGGTCAAGGAGTCCTAATTCTACTGATAGCTCAACAAATCTGGTTTCAGGCAAAGCCTTAGTCAGTATGTCAGCTCTCTGCTTATCAGTAGGGACTCTCTCCATCCTGATGTCCTTCTTCTCAACATGATCTCTGATAAAGTGATGCCTGATGTCTACATGCTTACACCTTGTGTGTAAGACTGGGTTTTGGGATATGGTAATGGCACTATTATTGTCACAATAGATTGGGACTTCAGTGGCCTCAACTTGGTAGTCTCTCAATTGCTGTTTCAGCCAAAGGATCTGAGAACAACAACTGCCTGCCGCCATATACTCAGCCTCAGTAGTAGACGTTGCAACACTGGTTTACTTCTTAGAAAACCAAGAGATCAGCTTACTCCCTAGAAGCTGACATGTGCCTGTAGTTGATTTCCTATCAAGTCTACAGCCTCTATAATCTGCATCTGAATAACCAGTCAGTTCTAGGTTGTCATCAGAGGGATACCAGAGTCCTAAGTTGATTGTACCCTTCAGGTATTTCAGTATCTTTTTGGCACTCTCTAGATGACTTTTCTTTGGATCAGACTGATACCTTGCACAAACTCCAACTGCATAAGTGATGTCAGGACGACTAGCAGTCAGATACAATAAGGATCCTATCAGTACCTTATATTCAGTCTGATTTACTGAGACTCCTTCTTTGTCAGGGTCCAGCTTCTAATTTGTGTTAATGGGAATACGTGAGACTTTGCTGGACTGAACTCCAAATTTCTGAATCAAATCCCTCGCATATTTGGACTGATTTATGAAGATTCCGGAGTCAATTTGCCTGACTTGGAGACCCAGAAAGAAATTCATTTCTCCCATCATTGACATCTCAAATTTCCCAGTCATCAGCTTGGAGAATTTATCACAAAGCTTCATATTAGGAGATCCAAATATTATATCATCCACATAAATCTGAACCAAGAGAATGTCCTCCCCTTCGGATATCCGGAAGAGGGTCTTGTCCACTGTTCCTTTCACGAACCCGTGATCTATCAGGAATTAGGATAATGTATCATACCAAGCTCTCGGAGCTTGCTTCAGGCCATAAAGAGCTTTCTTCAGGTGATATACCTTATTTCCAACTTCAAAACCTGGAGGTTGTTCCACATAGACCTCCTCGTTCAGTACACCATTCCAAAAAGCACTCATTACATCCATCTGATACACTTTGAATTTCTTGAATGTTGCATATGCCAGAAACAACCTGATTGCTTCCAACCTTGCGACCGGAGCGAAGGTCTCATCATAGTCGATTCCTTTGGCCTAAGAGTAACCCTTTGCTACCAGTCTGGCCTTATTCCTGACCACAACATTCTTTTCATCCCTCTTGTTCTTAAAGACCCACTTGGTGCCAATAACATGTTGACGCCTAGGCCTCTCAACTAACTCCCAAA
Source organism: Prunella vulgaris (assembly GCA_026898435.1). Taxonomy (NCBI): domain Eukaryota; kingdom Viridiplantae; phylum Streptophyta; class Magnoliopsida; order Lamiales; family Lamiaceae; genus Prunella; species Prunella vulgaris. The sequence goes on along the minus strand of JAPKLY010001560.1, from coordinate 32,094 downwards.
CCTGATTCCGCTCAAACTGATTGAGCTCATCCTGCATGGCTAGGATCCAGTTGGGATCAGTAAGAGCTTCTTCTATGCTCTTAGGTTCCTGATCACTCAGGAAACAACAAAACATAGCACTCTCACCAAAGGACAACCTTGTCCTGACCCCCTCATTGATATCACCAATGATATCAGCCAATGAATGATCATCTAGCCACCACCTCCTGCTGACGGGAGCACTAGGAGTTGCAGACGCTCCCTCGCCTGATCCTGAAACGTTAGTCTCGATAATAATAGGCAAAGAACAGGAACGAGCAAAAATAGGGGATACTGAGTCATTTCCCGAGGGTTGGCCAATATCAGGGACATTGTTTCCCCCTACAGTGTTGGACTCAGTAACTGTCTCAGGTGCAGAAGCATCATCACCGACAGTACGTACCTCATGTTGAGTCTGAGACGCAACATTCTCCGAGACTGGGGCTTGCTGAGGGTTGACCTAAAGTCCATCCTGATCATCATCATCATCATCATCCCATCCCATGGGAGCACTGACAAGCTTGATCTTGAATTCAGGATTCTTCAGGCTCAGTCTCGTTATAGAGGTAGTGTCAAGACGTGGAACCTGTTTCCTATGCACTGATGTAGTCTCATCAAACACAACATGAGGTGTTTCTTCCACACAAAGGGTCCTACAGTTATATACCCTGAAAGCTTTACTGACTGAGGAGTATCCTAAAAAAACTCCCTCATCAGATTTGCTATCAAAGGCTTTCAGCTGGTCTTTCCCATTGTTCAGGATGAAACACTTACACCAAAAAATATGGAAATAAGAGATGCGAGGCTTCCTCTTGTTCCAAGTTTCATAAGGTGTCTGAGCATGTTGTTTGTTCAGCATAGATCGGTTCTGAGTGTAGCAAGCAGTGTTGATTACTTTAGCCCAGTACTTCTTGGGCAATCCTGACTCAGCCAACATGGTCCTGACAGCTTCCTTCAGGTTCCAATTTCTTCTTTCAACTACCCCATTCTGCAGAGGGGTCCTGGCTGCAGAAGTCTCATGAGCTATACAATGGTTAGTACAAAATTCAGTTATAATAGAGTTAATAAACTCTGTTCCTCGATCTGATCGGATCCTGACTATGCTCTGACCCTGTTCAGTACTCAATTGCTTGAGTAACTCTGGAAGCTTGACCTGAGTCTCCTTCTTGTTCAGCAAGAAAATAACCCATGTGTACCTGGAATAATCATCAACAACAACAAGGGTATATTTCCTACCATTTATGCTGACAGGAGTAACTGGACCAAAGAGATCCATGTGCAGAAGCTGAAGCACTCTGTCAGTTGAGAAGGCTTCTTTCTCTTTGAATGAGGCTTTGGTTTGCTTGTCTTCCTGATATGCTCCGCACACGTGGTCTTTTCTAAAAACTTTATTGGGTAGACCATCTACAAGAGAAAGTCTAGAAATTTTGTTAATAATCTTGAAGTTTAAGTGACTCAGGCGTTTATGCCAAAGCCAGCTGAGCTCAGAGGAGCTCTTAGCAACCAAACAAGTTTCAGGAGGACTGCTCTTGAAGTCAGCAAAATATACAATGCCCCTCCTGACACCTGTAATCAGAACCTGTAGTGTAGATTTGTCCTTCACAAAACACATGTTAGATGTGAATTCTACACTATATCCTCGGTCACAAAACTGACTGACCAAGAGTAAGTTATGTCTCAGTCCCTCAACATATGATACATTCAGTACACGAACAGAGCCAATAATAAGGGTTCCGAATCCTCTGGTGAAACCCTTAGAGTTATCACCCAAGGTTACCTGCGGGCCTTCCTGACCTACATAATCCTGAAGGAGATCACGAAATCCGGTCATGTGTCTGGAACATCCTGAGTCCAAGTACCAGTCCTTCATCAGATCCTCCTTCCTTTTCTTGTAGCCCGCAGCGACCTGAAAAAAATCAGGCCTCAGGTACCCATCTCGTATTGGGTCCTACTGAGTCAGCCATACCCTTCGGGATCCAGATTTGTTTAACAATTCTGATAGCATCAGAACTGTAAACCTGTCTCCCTGAAACATCAACATACACAGTCTTCTTCCTTTGTGCCTGGGAAGTTGACGGTGTATGGGTGTCAGCCTGAGGTTCAGGAGCCCTATATTGATTCCTGGGGGTGGGCCTCCTGTTCCTCCTTGGCCTGGGTGCATTGGGCTGAGTTTGATCCCGAGAAGGAGCAGCTCGGGCCTGACCTCTTGGCACTTGAGGTCTGGCCTGAGTGTTGCCGGAGTCAGGTCTCCGTTGCCTTACAGAGACCACCTGGTTTGTCCTTCTCCTTTGAGGATTGGGACCCACCTGATGGGCTCTGTGCCCTGCCTGAGGAGTCTGGACCTCAGTAGTCCTCGGCCTAGCCTGAGGCCTCCTCTGACTGGAGTTCCTTCCACCCTGAGCATTTCTAGGCTGGGCCTGAGAAGTGCTAGGAGCAGAATTCTTCCCAGCTTGAGGATTCCTAGGCTGAGCCTTGGAGTTTCCTTGGTCTGTCTTCCTCGACTCAGGATGAGGAGTCTTGGCCTTTCCCTTAGGTTTCGGCCTTGGTTCCTCAGTCCTTTGCCTGACAGGTTCAGCAGGCATTTTTTCCTTCCCTTTGCCTTTGTCCTGACGAGCAACACATGAGCTCTTGTCGTCAGTTTGGGCAGGGACAAACTTCTTTTGAGAGTTGCTCCCTGAAGCACCTCTCTTCTTCTTGCCCTTTGGGTCCTTTGAGGCATCATAGCCCAACCCAGCTTTAGCACCATCAGTCAGCTGAGAGAAACTTGTTAACTCATCGACCACTTGGGTAGATGTGTATAACTTCTTCAGCTTAACCTCAAGATGCCCATTTGTTTCTTTCAGGGCCTCAATTTCAGTGGTGTACTGAAGCACCAACTCTTCATGAGCATTCTCTTTTGAGATCTGCTCAAGATCCCAAGTAGTTTGCTCAGCACAAATGTGAGCTTGCCACTCAGTTTCGAACATTACTCTTAGAGCAATTCGCTCAATCATCAGCTGTTCCTGAGCAAGGAACAAATAAGTATCACGAGTCTCAATCAGCGAGCTGATTACACCCTTCAGTCTTTCTACCTCCAGTGGAGCTTCATCATGCTTGTTCCGAGCATGAAGCAGCTCTTCCTGAAGATGTACTAATCTGAGGGCTTCCTCAGTATCTCTTACTCTGAGAGACTCAGTTAACCGATCGTTCTCCCCACTCAGTTGTGCATTCACATCCACTGTGTGAGTATGAGTCTCCTACAGCCTTGAGAAGTCAACCATCAATTGCTCTAGGGCGAGCTGAAGGTCGAGTTCTCCTGCTGAATCTGAGCTAAGCTCAGGTGCGTGATCAGGAGAAGAGGCAGAAGAACATACCTCATCATCTGCCATCAGGTAGAGGTCATCATACTCCTCATCGGAGAGGAGTTCAGGGGACCGGCATCCTGGGCCATCTGAATCTGAGGAATCCTCAGCAAGAAATGCTCTCTGGTCTGATGCCCTGAGCTCTCTCTTGGCTCTCCGATCCTCTCGCTCACGAGCACTGAGCTCTGGACAATCATACTGATAATGTTCGGTCATCTTGCAGTGGTAGCACTGAGCTACATCAGAAGCAAACTTCTTGTCAGTGTACCTTTTATCTGATGACTCCCTCCTGCTCCCTGATGATCGATCAGGTTTGGAGCTGGATCTTCTGGGATCATCATCTCTCCTCTTCTCATCTCTTCGTCGCTCAGGCTCATTGCGATCCCTCCTGGAATCTGAACCCCTCCTTTCTTCTCTTCGGGGACTCGATCTCCTGGGGCTGGAGTACCTGCGATCACGGTTGTCAGTATAAAATTTCTTATACCTTCCAAATCGAGAGTTCAGTTTCTTGAAACGCCGCACCATCAGGCTGTACTCCAAGGCCAGCTCATCCTTTTTCATGTCCTTCAGAGGCTTAGAACCAGATCCAGCCTCAGGCTCAGGAGTAGCTTTAAGAGCCACACTCTTTTCCTTTTCAGGAGTCTTCTCCTCACTAACTTCCTCACTGACAGCACCCTTCTTCTTCCTCTTATCGAGGTTGAATTCCAGAGCCTTTAAATCTGAGAATAGGTGAGAGTGAGTAATGTTGGTAAGATCCTGAGTGTTCTTCAGCAAGATCACTCCTGTGTCCCATCTTTCAGAGAGACAGTTCAAGATTTTAGAAGACACCTCCCTCTTGGGAAACTCCTTTCCAAGGGTTGCTAGCTCGTTCATCATCTTAATGAACTGAGCTTCCATCTGATCGATGGACTCTCCTTCTAACATCCGGAAGGCTTCAAACTTCCTGATAGCAAGATCTCTCTTGTTCTCCTTGATCTTTTCAGATCCCTCACTCATATCCCTCAAGGTATCCCAGATCTCCTTTGCTGTCCTCAGATGCAAGAGCCTGACCGAATTCTCGTAAGAAACGGTGTGGAGTATAATGTTCTTAGCAACATTATCCAGTCCGATTTGCTTAATCTGATAAGATTTAAGCGCGGACCTCTCCACTTCTTCATCTCCGGCAGCTGGAACAGGAACATTGCCAGCAACAGGCCAGGTCGTCCGAAGATTCCTCATGAATTTGATCGGACCTTACTCAATCATCAAAGGCATCTGATCATGGATGGAATAGAGATGTGTGAGTACTACAAGTGGATATGACTACTATAAGTATCACAAGTACAATTTCAACTAACAGGTAACACAATGAGTAATCTTTTCGTACAACAAGTGTATATCTTTGAACTAATTTTGTTTTTTCATATCCAATCTAGAAATTTAAAACTAACAGAGATAATATCTTGCAAAACTTTTATTATTTGAAGTAATTTAAAACTAAAAATTAAGGAAATAACCTAATAGTATTACTCTTTTGTAAGGATGGTACTAGGAAATAACCTAATAGTATTTAATATTAGACTGAGTAGTTCATAATACCATTCTCACAAAAGAGTGATACTATTAGGATCCCAACATCAATACTTTTGAATAGAATCACTAAATCATTAATCAAATTGATAATCACACACCAAATCACTAAATTTATCATAATATGGAGTTTTGATAAACATGAGGATGTGTGAGTACTACAAGTGGATATGACTACTATAAGTATCACAAGTACAATTTCAACTAACAGGTAACACAACGAGTAATCTTTTAGTTCAACAAGTGTATATCTCTGAACTAATTTTATTTTTTTTATATCTAATATAGTAATTTATAACTAAAATAGATAATATCTTACAAATTTTTTATTATTAGTAGTAATTTAAAATTAAAAATTAAAGAAATAACCTAATAGTATTACTCTTTTGTTAGGATGGTACAAGGAAATAACCTAATAGTATGTAATACTAGACTAAGTAGTTCCTAATACCATCCTCATAAAAGAGTGATACTATTAGGATCCCAACATCAATACTTTTGAATAGAATCACTAAATCATTAATCAAATTGATAATCACACCAAATAACTAAATTTATCATTACACGGAGTTTTGTTAAATATGAGGATGTGTGAATACTACAAGTGGATATAACTACTATATGTATCACAAGTATAATTTCAACTAACAGGTAACACAACGAGTAATCTTTTTGTACAACAAGTGTATATCTTTGAACTAATTTTCTTTTGTATATCTAATCTGGTAATTTAAAACTAAAATATATAATATATTGCAAAATTTTTATTATTAGTAGTAATTTAAAACTAAAAATTAAGGAAATAACCTAATAGTATTACTTTTTTGTGAGGATGGTACTAGGAAATAACCTAATAGTATGTAATACTATACTGAGTAATTCCTAATACCATCATCACAAAAGAGTGATACTTTTAGGATCCCAACATAAATACTTGCGAATAGAATCACTAAATAATTAATCAAATTGATAATCACACACCAAATCACTATATTTATCATAATATGGAGTTTTGATAAGCATGAGGATGTGTGAGTACTACAAGTGGATATGACTACAATAAGTATCACAAGTTCAATTTCAACTCACAGGTAACACAACGAGTAATCTTTTCGTACAACAAGTGTATATCTTTGAACTAATTTTGTTTTTTCATATCTAATCTATTAATTTAAAACTAACATAGATAATATCTTGCAAAACTTTTTTCCTATTTGTAGTAATTTAAAATTAAAAATTAAGGAAATAACCTAATAGTATTACTCTTTTGTGAGGATGGTACTAGGAAATAACCTAATAGTATGTAATACTAGACTGAGTAGTTCCTAATACCATCATCACAAAAGAGTGATACTACTAGGATCCCAACGTCAATACTTGTGAATAGAATTACTAAATCATTAATCAAATTGATAATCACACAACAAATCACTTAATTTATCATAATATGGAGTTTTGATAAACATGAGGATGTGTGAGTACTACAAGTGGATATGACTACTATAAGTATCACAAGTACAATTTCAACTCACAGGTAACACAACGAGTAATCTTTTTGTACAACAAGTGTATATCTTTGAACTAATTTTGTTTTTTCATAACTAATCTAGTAATTTAAAACTAACATAGATAATATCTTGCAAAACTTTTACTATTTGTAGTAATTTAAAACTAAAAATTAAGGAAATAACCTAATAGTATTACTCTTTTGTGAGGATGGTACTAGGAAATAACCTAATAGTATGTAATACTGGACTGAGTAGTTCATAATACCATTCTCACAAAAGAGTGATACTATTACGATCCCAACATCAATACTTGTGAATATAATCACTAAATCATTAATCAAATTGATAATCACACACCAAATCACTAAATTTATCATAATATGGAGTTTTGATAAACATGAGGATGTGTGAGTACTACAAGTGGATATGACTACTATAAGTATCACAAGTACAATTTCAACTAACTGGTAACACAATGAGTAATCTTTTCGTACAACAAGTGTATATCTTTGAAATAAATTTTTTTTTATATCTATCTAGTAATTTAAAACTAAAATAGAAAGTATCTTGCAAAACTATTAGTAGTAATATAAAAGTAAATATTAAGGAAATAACCTAATAGTGTTACTCGTTTTTGAGGATGGTACTAGGAAATAACCTAATTGTATGTAATACTAGACTGAGTAGTTCCTAATACCATCCTCACAAAAGAGTGATACTATTAGGATCCCAACATCAATTCTTGGGAATAAAATCACTAAATCATTAATCAAATTGATAATCACACAACAAATCACTAAATTTATCATAACATGGAGTTTTGGTAAACATGAGGATGTGTGAGTACTACAAGTGTATATAACTACTATAAGTATCATAAGTATAATTTCAACTAACATGTAACACAACGAGTAATCTTTTCGTACAACAAGTGTATATCTTTGAACTAATTTTGTTTTTTATATCTAATCCAGTAATTTAACACTAAAATAGATAATATATTGCAAAACTTTTATTATTAGTTGTAATTTAAAACTAAACATTAAGGAAATAACCTAATAGTATTACTCTTTTGTGAGGATGGTACTAGGAAATAACCTAATAGTATGTAATACTATATTGAGTAGTTCATAATACCATTCTAACAAAAACGTGATACTATTAGGATCACACCATCAATACTTGTGAATATAATAACTAATTCATTAATCAAATTGATAATCACACCAAATCACTAAATTTATCGTAATATGGAGTTTTTATAAACATGAGGATGTGTGAGTACTACAAGTGAATATGACTACTATAAGTATCACAAGTACAATTTCAACTAACATGTAACACAACGAGTAATCTTTTCGTACAACAAGTGTATATCTTTGAACTAATTTTGTTTTTTTATATCTAATCTAGTAATTTAAAACTAAAATAGATAGATAAAATTAACAGATAGTAGAAACACAAGTGGCGACTTTTTAAGAAAAATAACAGATTGCTTCTTAGATTAATTCTGGAATTCTTAGGAAATATTAATTGTTTCAATCGCCCTCTTCAAGTAACTGATAGTAGTGAAAATTGCAGTATTTAAATTTTAGGCATATTTTCTCTCTTGAAAATTCTTAGCATCTACCCAAAAAATAGATGCATACAAGGTTTTGAATGTATGACAAGTTTTTAAGATCCTAACTATATGCATTCTTGTAGGTACAAATTTATAAGAACAATCTATTAGATAATTAAAATTTAAAATGTCCAATCATGTACAGTCGTTATAAAAGATATCTTTTACATCTCATAGTATCAAGAACCTAAGTAACAAATTTCATGTGTACAACACTCAACTTCTGTACCAGTTTCACACAATTAGTAACAATAATAATCAATTTAGGATTAGACTAATTCGTCATTTTAGAAAGCAAGGATCTATGCAGATCCCAATTAATCAAAAGAGGTACAATGAATTGAAGGTTAAATTGATAAAGATCAACAATAATATGCTCCCTCCAATTGAAGTATTATGATAAAGGAAATGTACGATTAACTAAAAAGAGAGACTGAGTCTTCCATTATGTTCCCCTAAATTTTATAGATATTGAATGGAATATTAAATAATTATATGAATATTCCTCAAAACCAGAGAACAGTTCACATCACTCCAGAAAGACTAGGATCACGTAAAGCACAACCAGAGGACGAGAGAGAGAGAGAGAGAGCGACAGAGAGAATTTTGATGCACAAATATTGTACCTGAAATAGTTGTCTTCTTCACGAGAATCGTCTCCAGATGCGCAACTCTTAACCAAACCTAGAAATTTACTCATTCTTTATAGAGAAGAAATTGATTTGGAAAATCAAGAGAGATGAGAGATGAGAGAAGGATAAAGAAAATGAATTCGAAAACGTACCTCTGATAGTCAACGGTGCACGACTGGAGATCGTCGACGGTGCACAAACAGAGATCATCGATGGCGCACGAACGGAGATAATCTTCGTCGATTAGGGTTCACCTCTTTCACTACTCGATTTCACATAACAAAGTCGTGAGATTTTAAACATGCAGGGATGAGTAATTTGTATAATTTTAAAGGGTAAAATTGTAATCTTATGACATATATGAGGCACAATTTGTTAATCTTATACAATATTAGATTACATTTTAAATAACTTAATATTATTACTCTTTTGTGAGGATGATACTTGTTGGGACAATCTGAGCATTTTGATTAGATCCCAAAACCCCTGATGAATTTGCCTAAGTAGAGTGTTCAGGATAAAATAGTTCAGGATAGTTAGGTTAGAGATTCAGTACAGGATTACCATGCTAAAGACTGAAGAATATTGGAGTCGACCCAATTTACTGAAGTCTGAAGTGTAAACCATCCTGAAGGAGTCAGTCAGTCTCGCTGAAGATTGTCTGTTCTGAAGCTGAAGATCGAAGCCTGCTGATTCATCCTGAAGTCAATCCTGAAGTACCATTGGCTGATGTTTCTACTGAGTACACTAAGCATACTCAGGACAGAAGTCAGTCAGTGAAGAGTAAGTGTCACCTATCAGGCTGTGCTGAATGCACATAGGACCTGACTTAGGCATTGGTTCAGTTCACCTGAATCCTGTAAGACCGAAGCAAAAAGGTAACACATACTGAGCTGAATAACCTATCAGGCTGTGCTGAATGCACATAGGACCTGACTCAGGTTGTGGTTCAGATCACCTGAATCATGTAAGTCCAAAGCAGAAGGTTAT
>JAPKLY010001560.1:0-22405 GCA_026898435.1 Prunella vulgaris | reverse complement strand
AAGAATCAGTGGTTCCTAATATCATCCACACAAAAAAGTGATACTGTTAGGATCCCAACATCAATACTTGTGAATAGAATCACTAAATCATTAATCAAATTGATAATCACACACCAAATCACTAAATCTATCGTAACATGGAGTTTTGGTAAACATGAGGATGTGTGAGTACTACAAGTGAATATGACTACTATAAGTATCACAAGTACAATTTCAACTAACAGGTAACACAACGAGTAATCTTTTTGTACAACAAGTGTATATCTTTAAACTAATTTTGTTTTTTTATATCTAATCTAGTAATTTAAAACAAAAATAGATAATATCTTGCAAGACTTTTTGTTGATGTTGACAAAAAATGTTATGCAATGTATTGCCATCATTTTAGACAACATCAGAATTCGCCCTTTCTACTAATTTTCCTAATGATTTTTCCATGTTATGTTATTTGTCTAGGCATGGCAGTTGAAGACGTGAAGATTCGAGAAGGTTCCAGAAACGTCAGACGGTTCCATAGCTTTAGTAGAGGAATATCCACTAACTTGGAAGTTATCAATCATGGGTGGTTATTTTGAAGCCCACTACTTGGCTTCATTGTGGAGTGGAGAGCTCAATTATCACGTCTATAAACAGAGCACCATTTCATTATTTTTTGTATGATCGAAAAGTATAATTTAGAGTTAAACAGATCATGTGTCATTCACTAGATTCTAGGTTATACACGGTTCATCAGAATGTTGGGAACATTAGTCTCGGCATTGTTCACAACATTCATTGTTTGATCTAACAATCCGTTCTGCTGAACGTAGACGTGTTAGGTTTTGTTTAGGTCTTGTTTAGATCCTTGTGCGATCTTGTGTAGGTCTTGCGCGGCCTTGAATTTAGGTTTCTTGTGTAAACCTTTTATTTATCTCACTACAAGTTATAGTGAAGTTTTCCTGCTAATGAAGCATCATAGTCTATACATTTTGTATAACCTATGAAAAAATTGATATCCCTTTGCAAAAGTGTGCGTTTAAGTCTTCCGCTGTGTAGTGTTGTCTTTTATGTTATCGACATTTTTAACAACACTTCTCTAAAACATTTTTAATCTTACGCACCAGCACAGTCAAGTGGCATCAGAGCCAGAAACTAGACACATTTAGTTTAAGATCCTGTGTTTGTGTATTTTTGCAATGGAATATCCTTTAACTCCCGCACTAAAACCTCCTATCTTAGATGGCTCCAATTATTCATATTAAAAACCAAAGATGAGGATGTATATCAAGTCTCTTGATGAAAGAGCATGGAGGAGTGTACTTTACGGTTGGACTCAGCCTCTACTTCCAGCCGATGATGATCATGAAGCTTTGTGCCAAATGAGAAATCGAATGGACAAATGATGAGGTAACGGTTGCTAACTACAATTCGAAAGCCCTTAATGCAATATTTACATAAACTGATGTATCTATGTTTAAGATCATTTTGAATTGTGTGTCAGCCAAAGATACTTGGGACCGTTTGCAAGAACATTGCGAAGGTTCTGAGAGTGTTCGTAGAACTAAGCTTAGAATGTTAGGTACTAAATTTGAAATTCTTAAAATGAAAGATGATGAAGATATATCTTCGTATAGTGAAAGGATCACTGAGATTTCTAATGAATCACATTCTTTGGGTGAACCTATCTCTAATACAAGATTAGTCCATAAAGTTTTAAGAACCGTACCAAAACGTTTTGATGCAAAAATTTGTGCTATTGAAGAAGCCAAAAACACTGATCTTATAAGTCTTAATGAATTGATTAGTATTTTAAAAACTTATGAGATGAATTTTGAGCAAAGAGATGAAGTTAATTCTGATAAAAAGGTTGTTGCTTTGAAAAATGATGCTTCTAGTTCAAAAAACATTTCTTTTGTTACTGAAGTTGATTCGGATGATGAATGTCCTGAAATATGTTCCGACACTTCCGACAACATTTCTTTATTAACCGAGCAGTTCAATACATTTTTGAAAAATAGAGCTAATAGGTTAAAAGCAAATGTTCAGAATAGGAATCAAGGTACTTCTACTCCTAAAATATTTGAAAAGAAAGAAAGTTTTGATAGATCAAAACAGTTTAATAGGAGTAATAATCCTAAATTTGATCCCGAGTATAGAAAGAATGTTAGGTGTGATGCATGTACTGGATATGGTCATTATGCTAATGAATGTGTTAACACATTGCTTAGAAAGAAATTGAATTTTAATGCTACCTTGAGTGATGATTCTGATAATGAACCTGACATTGAGAAAGATAATGAATTTGCTTTCTCTGCTAGAATTCTTTTTGATGATACTAATGATGATTTACTGGACGAATTTGAGTCTGATGTTGAAACAAATGTGCCAACATTTGTGACAACATCAAATAAAATCAGTCCAGATGAAAGTTGTCTAATGAGTTCTTTTTCAGAGATGAATATTTCAGGTGAAGAACAGGTTAATATTCAACAATTCATCAAAGAGAATGATGACTTAAAGCATTCAGTAGCAAAATTGGAAGTATTGCTTACTAGAAAAGATTTAGAGATATGCAAGTTGAAAGAACAACTAGAAAGCACAACATTAAGCTTCAAAAAGTTTACCAAAAGTGCAGAAAAATTACAAGATGCATTGATAATTTCAAATGTAGGTAAAGAAGGTATTGGGTATGATTCTAACTCTACAAAAATCGTACAAAATGACATGCCTATAAAATTTGTTAAAGCAAGAGATAATAAATCTGTTATTTCTCATTCTAGAAAATATGTATGTCATTTTTGTCATAAAAAGGGTCATATTCGTCCTTACTGCTTTAAATATAAAGAATCTAAAATGTCTTGTAATATGTTGCCTGGTAAAATACAACATATTGAACAACATGATCATGAAAAGGTCAGTGAGTCTGATATGAAATGTAATGTTGTTTATACCTCCTTAAAAGCACGCATTCCTGGTCTATGGTATTTTGATAGTGGATGTTCTAGACATATGACTGGTGATGTTAAATTTCTTACAAATTATAAAATGCATGATGGTGGAAATATTACCTATGGAGGTGGTTCAAAAGGAAAAATAATTGGTAAGGGTACTTTGAATGTTCATGGTTTTCCAAAGTTGTAGAACTGATGTACTATCCTCGCAAACCAACACGGGTCTTTTCTAGCGTGCTTATGTCCTCACTCGCACACACCCTGAGAACTTCCCAGGGAGTCACCCATCATGAAATTGCTCCAAGCCAAGCACGCTTAACTTTAGAGTTCTTTCACAATGGGCACCAGAAAAGAAGATGCACCTTGTTAGTATTAGTAGTACAATCAATCCTTTAAATCCAATATCTATCTTCAGCGCCACGGGCGGTACGCAACTATGCCTTTAATCGAGCGAACGAGTGGACTTGAGCGCAGTTCGCCTCCAAGGTAGGGACTGCTAGGATTTCTCCCAACAATCCCCCCTAGCAGTAGCCTGACTTAAAGCCAAACATACCACTATTTGGGCCATGGGGGACTCAAACCCGTGACCACTTGTTGGTCCCAAAACGAGTATAATCAGTGTATGGGGGGAGGGAATACACTGATGTCAGATTTTTCCGAAAGACTCAGAAAAATGCTCTAACACGCACAGTCAGGATTTCCTGAATTACTCAGTATGCTGAATGTCCACAGGGGCAGCAGGGACCGTTCAGTAACGAGTCAGATAAGCTGAGTGTGAGTAAAATGCTCGGAAGCTCAGTAGAGATAACAAACTTACTGACCGCTTGGAAGCTAGTCAGTTGGAGTACTATCTCAGTGAGCTAGAGTACGTGCGGAAAGTGAGCCCTTAGTTTCTACTCGTTTTAGTTTCTGAAAACGTTTTCTCTGAGTTTGCTTAGTAAACTGGTGGTTAAGGCTGAGTGCACAATATTAAGATTCAGGATGATTGATTCAGTCCTGAATATAAAATCAATGCAGAATGTTCAGTTTAGTATGATGAAAGTTATGATCCTGAACAAGAATGTAAATCAGCACACAAGGGTCTTTTTAACTTGGTTCGGAGATAACCAACTCCTACGTCCATGGCATGATTTAACAGGAAGCTACCCTCAAAACTCTGAGGATAGGTACTTGGGTTTTACGTGGCAAGGGACACGGATAGCCAACTTCCTCTCTTAGGAACTGACCCCTGGGCGTTTTACAAGTCCCAGTCCTTCTAACCAACCAATCTCACACCCTGAGTGGTTTGGTATTCTTGGTTTCCAACTAAGATAGCTCTAGCAATACAAAACAATGCTAAATATTAGAGCTATCGATCTAAGCAGATACAGAGTGAATCCTACTACAACACTAGGGAAATTTAATTGCAGAGAATTGTTTATAGTATGCTTTGAGTGCTTGGATTCTTGAGAGCTTTCGCTTGGAAATTTCCCGTTAGCCTTGAATGAGTGCAAGGCTCTCTGTATTTATAGGCAAGATTGAAAATAGATCCGTTGGAGGAGATCTAACCAAATCTTTCCTATTTTAGGGTGGTTGCAGGCTAGATGTACTGTTGACCTAATCGCCATGCTTAATCTGGCAATTTTGTCCCGCCTCCTGCAACTCTGAGACGCATTAAATGTCGCATTAAATGCTATGCAGATTCCGTACATACGTGTCGAAAGATCATTGGCCTTCCGTGCAAAAGGCTAGTTGATATTCTGACATTTGTCCTTCCTCGTACATTTAGTACTCTGAGTCTCTTGTTAATAACTCAGCCTGAATGTTTGTCTTTATCGGAGTCTTGCTGACATTCTCTTTGTCTCTTGGTCTCATAGCATAAATAACCTTTTTGCTTTGGACTTACATGATTCAGGTAAACTGAACCAATGCCTAAGTCAGGTCTTATGTGCATTCAGCACATCCTGATAGGTAATACTTACTCTTCACTGACTAAGTTCTGTCTGAGTATGCTTAGTGTACTCAGTTGAAACATCAGCCAATGGTAATTCAGGATTGTCTTCAGGATGGATCATCAGGCTTCGTTCTTCAGCTTCAGTTCAGGCAATCTTCAGCAAGACTGGCTCTGACTTCTTCAGGATGGATTGCACATCAGACTTCAGTAAATTGGGTCGACTCCAATATTCTTCAGTCTTCAGCACGTTCCCCCTGAACTGAATTCCTAACCTAACTATCCTGAACAAGACAAACCTGAACAACTGTACTTAGGCAAATTCATCAGGGGTTTTGGTATCTAATCAAATACTCAGATTGTCCCAACAATTTCCCCCTTTTTTATGATGCCAAAACCCTTAAGCAAATTCCTATTCATCTATACAATCAACTGACTCAGTCAGTGTAAATAACTCAGTACCACCTGACAAACTAGACACTTAGTCTATAAGATGAAAACAAGGAATGGGTTAGTACAATTTTTTATAAGGATACAAAAAAGTAAATTCAGGAGTCAACAAGAAGTTGTACTCAGGAAAATAAAATAACTTCATTGATTGATATAAGAGTTACAGTTATCCTAAAGCTATTACAAATTCCTGAACAACTAACTCCTGATCTAATCTTCATCCTTATTCCAAGCAGCTTGAGGAATTTCATACATCTCCAAGACTCGGTTCAGGACCTGCTTCATCCTGTTCCGATCACCAACGACCCCGACAGCACGTCCTACCCTGACGACTTCTTCAGATATCGCTTTCCAGTCCAGTTGCTTGGAGTTTATGAAGAGTGGAGGAGGATACTTGATGAATTCCGGAGGATTGATCTCTACACCTTCAGTGTCAGCATATCTGATGATTTCAGCCCAGAGATCCGGATGCTCCTGTGCCATCCAGTGATGGAGTATGACGTCTTTATCTTCAGTTTGATCGTCCTATAACCCCGCCACATAGAATAGATAAGCCCACCTATTCCGGATCGGAATCCATACCTCCAACATCTCAATCGGGATGAAATCCTCCACAAACTGAAGTGGAGGAGGACCTTGACCTGGATTGACCACCAACTTCCTCTGAGTCTTCTTTCGAGATCCAGAAGGCACATATTTCTTCTTCTGAACCTGCGAAGTTAGGAACTCATTGGACTCTTTCAATCGTTGGATCTGACTGAGTAGCGAAATCTCCTTCATCTTCTCTAACTTCTCCGCCTCAGTCATCACCATCATCTTCCGAGTGGTCGTCCCAGGGTGCATTTGTTCCTCTATCTCAGTATACAAGGGTTCCAGGGCAGGATCTTCAGAGGACCTCAACCTCTTCGGATCTGAGCCTTCAGCAGGTTCGATGGCAGCGACGAACCTAGTCCTTTTTCTGTCCACAACTTTCAGTTCAGGGGGGAAGATCTTCTTCTTGGCTCTTCCAGTAGCAATTTGCTTCTTCCCTTCCCCCTTTTTGGCATCATCGTCATTGATTCGGCCAACGACCTCGTTTACTGACTCTGCCAACAAGCTGAACTGACTGTCCATCTCAGTCTGCTTAACCTGAATTTGCCCTATTTGCCCGGCCATCCCTGACAGACCAACACTGAGCTTATCAATAGTTGAATTGTGTTCAGCCTTCAGTCGTCCTTTGAAGCTTTTCATTCGATTGTCCAGGGCAGAGGCAATCTCCATTTTCTCTTGTTCTGACATTTCACTCAGTAGCTCCGCCTTCAGTTCAGCCTTCAGCTTGGCCAGCTTTTCATCAACCAGTTGATCAACCCTCTCAGTCAGTTGTTGATCAAGAAAAGTGGCAAGCTTATCCTCTTGCTGAGTTTGTGCATCAGAGACCATTTGATTGCAACTATGAATGGCTCCTTTTGCTTGCTCAGTAATAACAGTGAGATCTACAGAGTGTTGTGCCCGAACCTTACCGAGAAGGTTGATCGCAGCATGCATATCCTTACCCATCTCGTTCAGATCTCGATCCAGCCTATCCATTTTCTTCTTTAGAATTTTAGAATTTGAACCGACCCTACTTATTTTTCGCTCAACGAGGATTACCCTTCTGTGAAGATTGGCAAGAGCTCGTGAGGAGTTTTGAACATATAAGGACTCTGGGGTTATCCATTTTCCTTTTACTCGGACCAGACCTGTTGGACCCTCTCCTGAAGCCTCCGCAGTCCCGGGTCCCAGGAGTGCTTCATCGGCCGGTGCACTGACCCCTTCAGTGCCACCTTGCTGAATGTCATCAGCAATCATAATCACTTCCCTCTCTACTTCCTTCTCCTTCTCAGCTTTCAACCCAGACTGATCCTCCCCTATTTCTTCTTGCTCGGGCTCAGGATAGATGCGGCGGACAGTTTTGATAAAGTCTACCATTTTGATCAAGTGATGTAAGGAATTTAACTCAAAATGATTAAAAAAAGAGCAGCTTCAGATTCAGCCATTTTGTCCCATCCTCTCGATTCTCTGAGCTGACTTAGTTCAGGCCAAGTGGCATTCCTGATCATGGCGTAAGTGCGAAGTTGCACAACCGTCTCCTTCTGAGCATCTGAGAGGTCAGGAAACCTCTTCTCTACCATTTCCACAGCCGTTCCCCTTGCCACTATCTCAAAATCAGGCAATGTGTTCTCGTCAGGCGTAGGGAATGGCCATGGGACTTCAGCCTGAACCGCTTCAGCAATCTCCTTCTCAACTCCTTCTACCTGAGCGGGTTCCCCCTGATCCTCACCCGAGTGGGCCTCCAAGCCCTGATAAGCTGATGCAATGTTGAGGATCAGTGGATTCGGATCTGAGGGTGCAACTTCTGGAATGGCAGAGATGGGAGCAATTTCAAGAGCAGGTTCCCCCTAAATAGTTGCATGCTGAATCACTTCTTCAGCAGCCTTCTCTTCCACGAGCTTTTTCTTTCGCTCTTCAGGACCCCGGATATAAGAATTTTAGCGTCTGTTGCTTGGGTCCGGAGGGCTTGGATTTGTCCTCCGCTGGCTTCGCAATAAGTGCCCCTGAAGATTTGCTCGCCTGAGCCTTGACTCCTCCAGTCGTGCTTGCCTGAGCCTTCTTCTTCTCTGTTCTTGGTCTCTTCTTTGTGCCAGCATCACCGGAGTAAGCTCTGAAGAGGTTGATTTTCGCTGGAATCTCTACTGATTGGGCCTGATCCACATCACCGAGATCTAAGGTTTCCAAGATCAAAGAAATCTTGGTACCGAAGTGCATCTTGGCCTCAAACGTCGCCTGACCCTCCGACGAGTACTTGATCTTACTGGTCTCAGCTACCAGTAGATGGAGAAAGTAATCCTCCCAGTGGAAGTTATGCATTGAGGCGTCTGAGATTGCCATCATGGTATATAATTTCGGCCGTAAAGATCGCAATAACAAAAACTTCCCTTATTTATACAAAAATCTAATTTTAATCAAATGGCTCAGAAAATAAAGACTTATGAGATTCAATAGTTAAGATTAAGACGCAAGATGCATGGAGCCTCTTCGGTTTTCAATAGTAATGAGTCAAAATATTATCGAAAACTGTTCCCGCCCACTGTGCATTAAATGCACGCCAGAGCATATCAGTATTTAATTCAAATAATTTTCATTAAAGAATAACTGAATATTAAATGAATGGCTGGGATTAAATGACAAAATAATTTGATTTGACAATATGGTAAACAGTATCAAGGATGATGCAAGCAAGATAAGATGACTATATATAAATTAGGAAACATACCAGTCAGTCAGATTTATATTCTGACTGATACCACATGTAACCTATCAGGGTGACAAACCCTGAATTCAGTATCCTGAAACTTAGTCAGTCTATACTGATATCCTTTTCACACTGTATGTTCCCTCTACAACCATTCACATTCTCTCTGAGATTCCTTCATCCTGAGTCCTAGTTAGTCATTCCTCCTGACCTTGTGCATTCTAATTAGAGATTCAGATTGAATCTCCTAAGCCTGGGTCAAGGAGTCCTAACTCTACTGATAACTCAACAAATCTGGTTTCAGGAAAAACCTTAGTCAGAATGTCAGCTCTCTGTTTATCATTAGGGACTCTCTCCATGCTGATGTCCTTCTTCTCAACATGATCTCTGATAAAGTGATGCCTGATGTCTACATGCTTACACCTTGTGTGTAAGACTGAGTTTTGGGATATGGCAATGGCACTATTATTGTTACAATAAATTAGGACTTCAGTGGCCTCAATTTGGTAGTCTCTCAGTTGCTGTTTAAGCAAAAGGATCTGAGAACAACAACTGCCTGCCGCCATATACTCAGCCTCAGTAGTAGACGTTGCAACACTGGTTTGCTTCTTAGAAAACCAAGAGATCAGTTTACTCCCTAGAAACTGACATGTGCCTGTAGTTGATTTCCATAATCTGCATCTGAATAGCCAGTCAGTTCTAGATTGTCATCAGAGGGATACCAAAGTCCTAAATTGACTGTACCCTTCAGGTATTTCAATATCTTTTTGGCACTCTCTAGATGACTCTTCTTTGGATGTTATGGGTGCAAAGAAAGTGAAATTAAGATAAGATGAGCAAGTACTGCTGATTAACTGAACATTATACCATCAGCTGAGGAAGTCAGCTGATAGGTCTGCTGATGGTTAGTCATCTGATAAGGTCAGCTGAGATCATTTGAGAAGTCTACTGAAAGTCATCCAGGATATCAGTGGAGTCAGCTGAGGAGGTCAGTTGATGGTAGTCAGCTGAGGTGGTCAGCTGAGGAGGTCAGCTGATGGTGGTCAGTTGAGGAGGTCAGCTGATGGTGGTCAGGATGATGGTCAGTCAGGATCGTATGATCAGGTCAGCTGGTCAGATCAAGACAAAAGGTCTACTGATGATATCAACTGAGTACTCAGACTATGCTGAGGACATATCATATCATCAGACAAGACAGACAAGACAAGGAAGGAGCATACTGACTCCGAAGTCAGGAACTAACTTAGGATCAGTTACGAAGCAGTTTAAACTTCCAAATTGGACAACGAGTGATCAGTTTAACAGAATCAAAACTGAAAATCATTGGGCTCTGACAGTTACTCATTTTTGGTTGCAACTGTAGCAGTTTTCTTGTTAGGTGGTTACGATCACTAGCATTAATTAGGGATTCCATACTCCTATATATTTACGCACATATGTATAGAGAGATATAGAACGATCATATACTCAGTGAGATCAAAATACTTGTAATCTGTATCATCTTCCATCGATTAGTGAAAGAGGTGCCCTCATCCGTGGAAGTAGATCATTTCTGATCGAACCACGTAAATCTTGGTGTTCTTCAATTTCTTTATTCCAATTGATTTCAAACAATCATTGTTAACTCAACAATTGGCGCCGTCTGTGGGAAGAGAAGATTGTTGGTGAAATAAACTGCTATGGCTTCTACGAAGATGGAGTTTGGGAAATTCACAAGAGCGAATGATTTTAGTTTGTGGAAGGTGAAGATGAAAGCTCTCCTCACACACCATGGATTATCAAATGCTCTGAAACCAGCGAATCAGTGGCCATCATCATCCGCATCAGAACCTGCAAAGAAGCAGGAAATTCTGGACAAGGCTCATAGCACAATCATTTTGTACTTGGGAGACAAACCTCTGAGGGAGGTGTATAAGGAGAAGACTGCCATTGATGTGTGAAATAAGCTGGAACATGTGTATCAAACGAAGTCGGTTACCAATAAGTTGTTCATGAAGCAGAGGCTTCATTCATTCAAGATGACCGAAGATAGGGATCTTGTTGAACAACTTGAAGAATTCATTAAAGCAGTGGATGATTTGGAGAATCTTGAAGTCAAGATTGAAGATGAGGATAAAGTCCTGATGTTACTGAACTGTCTACCAAAATCCTTGGAGAATTTCAAGGTTGCTCTGTTATTTGGAAGGCAAAAGAAGGTGTCCCCTGATGATATTCAGAATGCATTGAAAACTAAGGCGCTTCAAATGCAATCTAAAAGGAAGAACACAAATCAAGGTGAAGGGCTGAATATCAAGTTCAAGAAAGGGAAGAAACCGTTTCAGGGAAAGAAGAAGAAGAATGGTAAAGGCCCTGAATCTGGAAAATTTGTGGAAAGGAGAAAATGTTTCTCATGTCAGAAGGTGGGACATCTCAAGAAGAATTGTCTTGACAAATCCAGGAAACAAGAAGAGGATCAGAAGGCAGATGTCACAATTGCTACTCAGGAAGGATATGACAGTGCTGAGGTCTTGGCTGTTACTGATGTCAAGCTAAGTGAAGATTGGGTGTTGGATTCTGGATGCTCATTTCATATGTGTCCCAATGAAAATTTATTCAGGGATCTTAAGAAGTCTGATGATGGATCAGTTCTCTTGGGGAATGATCAGATGTGCAAGGTCAGAGGCTCTGGCTCAATAAAGTTGAGGCTGCATGATGGTACTAAGAGGATACTACAAGATGTCAGGTTTGTACATGAGCTGAAGAGAAATCTTATTTCTCTTGGATCACTCAATGTTTTGGGATATGAATCAATACAAGAATTGGATTCATATTGATAACCAAGGATAACAACATTGTGATGAAAGGTAAGAAGGTAAATGGCTTGTACATTCTGATGGGTAACTCAGCTGCCGGATCAGTGAATGCAGTTATGGGCAATTCTGATGCTATCTTGTGGCACAAGAGGTTAGGGCACATTGGTGAAAGAGGACTGATTGAACTCTCCAAGCAGAAGGCATTTGAGGATTCAAGAATAATCAAATTGGATTTCTGTGATCACTGTGTGTTGGGAAAATCCAAGAAACACTCAAATGCAAAGGGGAAACATCATGCTGATGCTCCTTTGGACTATGTACACTCTGACATCTGGGGGCCATCAAGAACTGAGACTCATGGAGGTGGAAAGTATTTCATGACCATCATAGATGATTTCAACAGAAAAGTGTGGGTAATCATCCTGAATCAGAAGAGTGAAGCCTTTGGGAAGTTCAGGGAATGACTTCTTGAACAAGAGAACAAAAGAGGCAAATCCTTAAAACATCTCAGGACTGACAATGGACTTGAGTATGTGTCAGAAGAATTTGAAAATTTCTGCAAAGAAAGTGGTATAACAAGACACAAGACTATTCCAGCAAACCCTCAACAGAATGGGCATGCTGAGAGGATGAACATAATTATTTCAGAGAAGGTTAGATGCATGCTGTCAGATGCTAAACTACCTAAAGTATTCTGGGGAGAGGCAGTCAATACTCTTTGTTATTTGATAAACAAAACTCCCTCATCTGCTATTGAGTTTAAAACCCCAGATGTGCTTTGGTATGGTAGGTTGTCAGATTACAATAATCTGAAGCTGTTTGGTTGCTTAGCCTTTGCTCACATAGGGCAAGATAAGTTGGAACCAAGGGTTCTGAGGTGCATCTTCCTGGGATATCCAAAAGGTGTCAAGGGTTATAGATTGTGGTGCCTAGAAGCTAGACACAAGAAGTGCATTATCAGCAGAGATGTGACTTTCAATGAGAAAGTCATGGGATATGGTACATCTGAAAGTTCTCATGATGCTGAGGACAACCCCATAATCAGACATACACCAGTTCAAGTGGAGCATACAACCAGGATTCAGAATGAAAATCAGGCTCAAGACAACTCTGATATCAAGAATCCACAAGAAGATCAGCTGAGTGCATCAGCAGACAGTGATTCTGAAGATCAAGCTGAAAATTCAGATGAGGAGGGTCAAGATTTGAGATACTACAGTCTGGCTAGAGATAGACATAGAAGAAGCATTCATCCACCAATCAGGTTTGGGCAGGCTGACATGATCTCATATGCCTTATCAGTAGCAGAAGAAGTAGAGTATCAAGAACCTGAAACTTATGCTGATGCAGTGACAAGGAAGGATAAAGATCAGTGGATTTCAGCTATGAAAGAGGAGTTAAATTCACTTGAGAAGAACCACACATTGGTTCTTGTGAATAGAACAAAAGGGCAGAAGGTTGTTAGCTCAAGATGGATATTCAAGAAAAAGTCTGAAATTGGGTCAGATGGACAGGAGCTGATCAGATACAAGGCAAGGCTAGTTGCAAGAGGATTTACTCAGAGGGAAGGAATAAACTTCAATGAAGTGTTCTCACCAGTTGTGCAGCACTGCTCAATAAGGATCTTATTATCTAAGGTGAATCAGGATGGACTGGAGTTACAACAGCTGGATGTCAAAACTGCATTCCTACATGGAGTGCTTGAAGAAACCATTTATATGCAGCAGCCTGAAGGGTTCGTACTATCAGAAAATGAAGGAAAAGTATGTTTGCTGAAGAAGTCTCTGTATGGACTTAAGCAAAGCCCAAGGTAGTGGTATAAAAGGTTTGATAGCTTCATGGTGTCAATAGGCTTCAGCCGATGCAAGTATGATAGCTGTGTGTACTTGGAAAAGCAAGGCTCTGAGGTACTGACATATCTATTACTTTATGTGGATGATATGTTAATTGCCAGCAAAAGTCTTGGAAGAATTCATAAACTGAAGGATAAGCTCAGTTCAACCTTTGACATGAAAGACCTTGGAAGTGCAAAGAGAATTCTGGGTATGGATATTATCAGGAACAAGTCAGCTGGAAGGATGTTCTTGACTCAGCAGGATTACATACTGAAAATCTTGAGAAGGTTCAAAATGCATGAGTCAAGATCGGTCTCTATTCCTCTTGGACAACATTTCAAATTGTCAGCTGATCAATGTCCAAAGAGTGATCAGGAGAAGTCTCAGATGAACAAGATACCTTATTCAAATGGAGTTGGAAGCATAATGTATGCCATGGTTTGTAGCAGACCTGATATTGCTCATGCAGTGAGCTTGGTCAGCAGGTTTATGGCTAATCCTGGAAAGGCACATTGGGAAGCTTTCAAGTGGATAATGAGATATCTGAAAGGTTCAGCACATCTGGGATTACTATTTGAGAGGACTCAGGAGGACAAGCAACCTCTACAAGGTTTTATAGATTCTGACTATGCTGGAAGCATAGATACAAGAAAGTCTCTAACTGGATATGTGTTTACACTATATGGCACAACCATCAATTGGAGGGCTGCATTACAGTCAGTGGTTACATTGTCAACCACTGAAGCTGAGTACATCGCAGTGACAAAAGCAGTAAAGGAGGCTATGTGGCTGAAGGGCATTATCAGGGAATTTGGAATCAGGCAAGATGAAGTTACTGTGCAATGTGATAATCAGAGTGCCATTCACTTAGTCAAGCATCGGGTCTTTCATGAAAGATCTAAACATATTGATGTGAGGCTTCACTTTGTGAGAGATGTGGTGGAAAAGAAGGTGATCACAATACAAAAGGTATCTACTGATGACAATGCTGCTGATATGCTGACTAAAGTCATACCAAGTTCTATGTTCAACTACTGTTTGGAGCTGGTTAAGGTACATTCAAGGGATGTGCCTTAATACTACTATGATGTGAAGGTTAGGTGGAGGCATCTCACTTACTTTGAGGTGGAGAATTGTTATGGGTACAAAGAAAGTGAAATTAAGATCAGATGAGCAAGTACTGCTGATTAACTGAACATTATACTATTAGCTGAGGAAGTCAGCTGATAGGTCTGCTGATGGTTAGTCATCTGATAAGGTCAGCTGAGATCATTTGAGAAGTCTACTGAAAGTCATCCAGGATATCAGTGGAGTCAGCTGAGGAGGTCAGCTGATGGTAGTCAGCTGAGGTGGTCAGCTGAGGAGGTCAGCTGATGGTGGTCAGCTAATGGTGGTCAGGATGATGGTCAGTCAGGATCGTATGATCAGGTCAGTTGGTCAGATCAAGACAAAAGGTCTACTGATGATATCAGCTGAGTACTCAGACTCAGTTGAAGACATATCATATCATTAGACAAGACAGACAAGACAAGGAAGGAGCATACTGACTCCGAAGTCAGGAACTAACTCAGGATCAGTTACGAAGCAATTTAAACTTCCAAATTGGACAACGGGTGATCAGTTTAACAGAATCAAAACTGAAAATCATTGGGCTCTGACAGTTACTCATTTTCGGTTGCAACTGTAGCAATTTTCTTGTTAGGTGGTTACGATCACTAGCTTTAATTAGGGATTCCATACTCTTATATATATACGCACATATGTATAGAGAGATATAGAACGATCATATACTCAGTGAGATCAAAATACTTGTAATCTGTATCATCTTCCATCGATTAGTGAGAGAGGTGCCCTCATCCGTGGACGTAGATCATTTCTGATCGAACCACGTAAATCTTAGTGTTCTTCAATTTCTTTATTTCAATTGATTTCAAACAATCATTGTTAACTCAACATTGGATCAGACTGATACCTTGCACAAACTCCGACTGCATAAGTGATGTCAGGATGACTTGCAGTCAGGTACAATAAGGATCCTACTAGTGCCCTATATTCAGTCTGATTTACCGAGACTCCTTCTTTGTCAGGATCCAGCTTCTCATTTGTGTTCATGGGAATACGTGAGACTTTGCTGGACTGAACTCCGAATTTCTGAATCAAGTCCCTCGCATACTTAGACTGATTAATGAAAATTCCGGAGTCAGATTGCCTGACTTGGATACCCAGAAAGAAGTTTATCTCTCCCATCATTGACATCTCAAATTTCCCAGTCATCAGCTTGGAGAATTTCTCACAAAGCTTCAGATTAGGAGATCCAAATATTATGTTATCCACATAAATCTGATCCAAGAGAATGTCCTCCCCTTCGGATATCCGGAAGAGGGTCCTGTCCACTGTTCCTTTCACGAACCCGTGGTCTATCAGGAATTGGGAAAGTGTATCATACCAAGCTCTCGGAGCTTGCTTCAGGCCATAAAGAGCTTTCTTCAGGTGATATACCTTATTCCCTACTTCGAACCCTGGAGGTTGCTCAACATACACCTCTTCGTTCAGTACATCATTCAAAAAAGCACTCTTCACATCCATCTGATACACTTTGAACTTCTTGAATGTTGCATATGCCAGAAACAACCTGATTGCTTCCAATCTTGCAACTGGGGCAAAGGTCTCATCATAGTTGATTCATTCGGCCTGAGAGTAACCCTTTGCCACTAGTCTGACCTTATTCCTGACAACAACATTCTTTTCATCCCTCTTGTTCTTGAAAACCCACTTGGTGCCAATAACATGTTGACGCCTAGGTCTCTCAACTAACTCCCAAACCTAATTCTGCTCAAACTGATTGAGCTCATCCTGCATGGCTAAGATCCAGTTGGGGTCAGCAAGAGCTTCTTCTATGCTCTTAGGTTCCTGATCACTCAGGAAACAACAAAACATAGCGCTCTCGCCAAAGGACAACCTCGTCCTGACCCCCTCATTGACATCACAAATGATATCATCCAATGAGTGATCATCTAGCCACCGTCTCCTGCTGACGGCTGCACTGGGAGCTGCTGACGTCCCTTCGCCTGATCCTGAAACATTAGTCTCGACAATAACAGGCAAAGAAGCGGAACGATCAAGAACAGGGGATACTGAGTCATTTTCTGAGTGTTGGGCAACATCAGAGACATTGTTTCCCCCTACAGTGTTGGACTCAGTTACTGTCTCAGGTACAGAAGCATCATCACCGACAGTACGTACCTCAGGTTGAGTCTGTCCCTCCATCTGAGACTCAACATTCTCCGAGGCTGGGGCTTGCTGAGGGTTGCCCTGAGGTCCATCCTGATCTTCATCATCATCATCATCATCCCATCCTTTGGGAGCACTGACAAGTTTGATCTTGAATTCAGGATTTTTCAGGCTCAGTCTTATTACTCTCTTGGTAACCCCCTCAGTGTCAGGACTTGGAACCTGTTTTCTACGCACTGGTGCAGTCTCATCAAACACAATATGAGGTGTTTCCTCCACACAAAGGGTCCGACAGTTATACACCATGAAAGCTTTACTGACTGAGGAGTATCCTAAGAAAACTCCCTCATCAGATTTGCTATCAAAGGCTTTCAGTTGGTCTTTCCCATTGTTCAGGATGAAACACTTACACCCAAAAATATGGAAATAAGAGATGTGAGGCTTCCTCTTGTTCCAAGTTTCATAAGGTGTCTGAGCATGTTGTTTGTTCAGCATAGATAGGTTCTGAGTGTAGCAAGCAGTATTGATTGCTTCAGCCCAGTACTTCTTGGGCAGTCCTGACTCAGCCAGCATGGTTCTGGCAGCTTCCTTCAGGGTCCGGTTCCTTCTTTCAGCTACCCCATTCTGTTGAGGGGTCATGGCTGCAGAAGTCTCATGAGCTATACCATGGTTAGTACAAAAGTCAGTTATAATAGAGTTTATAAACTCTGTTCCTCGATCTGATCGGATCCTGACAATGCTCTGACCCTGTTCAGTACTCAATTGCTTGAGTAACTACGGAAGCTTAACCTGAGTCTCCTTCTTGTTCAGCAAGAAAATAACCCATGTGTACCTGGAATAATCATCAACAACAACAAGGGTATATTTCCTACCATTTATGCTGACAGGAGTAACTGGACCAAAGA
This sequence comes from Prunella vulgaris, assembly GCA_026898435.1. Lineage (NCBI taxonomy): Eukaryota > Viridiplantae > Streptophyta > Magnoliopsida > Lamiales > Lamiaceae > Prunella > Prunella vulgaris. The sequence continues at coordinate 5,061 of JAPKLY010001560.1, read as the reverse complement.
GATCCATGTGCAGGAGCTGAAGCACTCTGTCAGTTGAGAAGACTTCTTTCTCTTTGAATGAGGCTTTGGTTTGCTCGCCTTCCTGACATGCTCCGCACACGTGGTCTTTGCTAAAAACTTCATTAGGTAGACCATCTACAATAGAAAGTCTAGAAATTTTGTTAATAATCTTGAAGTTTAAGTGACTCAGGCGTTTATGCCAAACCAACTGAGCTCAGAGGAGCTCTTAGCGACCAAACAAGTTTCAGGAGGGCTGCTCTTGAAGTCAGCAAAATATACATTGCCTTTCCTGACACCTGTAATCAGAACCTGTAGTGTAGATTTGTCCTTCACAAGACACATGTTAGATGTAAATTCTACACTATATCCTCGGTCACAAAACTGACTGACCGAGAGCAAGTTATGTCTCAGTCCCTCAACATATGATACATTCAGTACACGGACAGAGCCAATAACAAGGGTTCTGAATCCCCTGGTGAAACCCTTAGAGTTATCACCAAAGATAACCTGCGGGCCTTCCTGAGCTACATAATCCTGAAGGAGATCACGAAATCCAGTCATGTGCCTGGAACACCCTGAGTCCAAGTACCAGTCCTTCATCAGATCCTTCTTCTTCTTCTTGTAGCCCGCAGCGACCTGAAAAGAATCATGCCTCAGGTACCCATCTCGTATTGGGTCCTACAGAGTCAGCCATACCCTTCGGGATCCAGATTTGTTTGACAATTCTGATAGCATCAGAAGTGTAAACCTGTCTCCCAGAAACATCAACATACACAATCTTCTTCCTTTGTGCCTGGGAAGTTGAGGGTGTATGGGTGTCAGCCTGAGGTTCAGGAGCTCTGGATTGATTCTTGGGGGCGGGCCTCCTGTTCCTCCTTGGCCTGGGTGCATTGAGCTGGGGTCTGTCCTGAGAAGGAGCAGCTCGGGCCTGACCTCTTGGCACTTGAGGTCTGGCCTGAGTGTCGGAGTCAGGTCTCCGTTGCCTTTCAGAGGCCACCTGGTTTGTCCTTCTCCTTTGAGGATTGGGACGCTCCTGATGGGCTCTGTGCCCTGCCTGAGGAGTCTGGACCTCAGTAGTCCTTGGCCTTGCCTGAGGCCTCCTCTGACGGGAGTTCCCTCCACCCTGAGCATTTCTAGGCTGAGCCTGAGAAGTGCTAGCTGAAGCACCTCTCTTCTTCTTGCCCTTTGGGTCTTTTAAGGCATAACCCAGTTTTAGCACCATCGGTCAGCTGAGAGAAACTTGTTAACTCATCAACCACTTGGGTAGATGTGTGTAACTTCTTCAGCTTAACCTCAAGATGCCAATTTGTTTCTTTCAGGGCCTCAATTTCAGTGGTGTACTGAAGCACCAACTATTCGTGAGGTTTCACTTTTGAGATCAGCTCAAGATCCCAAGCAGTTTGCTCAGCACCAAGGCGAGCTTGCCACTCAGTTTCGAACATCACTCTTAGAGTGATTTGCTCAATCATCAGTTGTTCCTGAGCTAGGAACAGATCAGTATCACGAGTCTCAATCAGCGAGCTGATTACACCTTTAAGTCTTTCCACTTCCAGTGGAGCTCCATCATGCTTGTTCCGAGCATGAAGCAGCTCTTCCTGACGATGTACTAATCTGAGGGCTTCCTCAGTATCTCTCACTCTGAGAGACTCAGTTAACCGATCGTTTTCCCCACTCAACTGTGCATTCACATCCACTGTGTGAGTATGAGTCTCCTGCAGCCTTGAGAACTCAACCATCAATTGCTCTAGAGCGAGCTGAAGGTCGAGTTCTCTCCTGCTAAATCTGAGCTAAGCTCAGGTGCGTGATCAGGAGAAGAGGCAGAAGAACATACCTCATCATCTGCCATCAGGCAGAGGTCATCATACTCCTCATCGGAGAAGAGTTCAGGGGACCGGCGTCCTGGGCCGTCTGAATCAGAGGAATCCTCATCAACCATAGCACTCCGGTCTGATGCCCTGAGCTCTCTCTTGGCTCTCCGATCCTCTTGCTCACGAGCACTGAGCTCCGGACAATCATACTGATAATGTCCGGTCTTCTTGCAGTGGTAGCACTGATCTACATCAGAAGCAAACTTCTTGTCAGTGTACCTTTTATCTGATGACTCCCTCCTGCTCCCTGATGATCGTTCAGGTTTGGAGCTGGATCTTCTAGGCTCATCAACTCTCCTCTTCTCATCTCTTCGCCGCTCAGGCTCATCACGATCTCTCCTGGAATCTGAACCCCTCCTCTCTTCCCTTCGGGGGCTCGATCTCCTGGGGCTGGAGTACCTGCGATCACGGCTGTCAGTATAAAATTTCTTATACCTTCCGAATCGAGAGTTCAGTTTCTCGAAACACCGCACCATCATGCTGTATTCCAAGGCCAGCTCATCCTTGTTCATGTCCTTTAGAGACTTAGAGCCAGATCCAGCCTCAGGCTCAGGAGTAGCTTTAAGAGCCACGCTCTTCTCCTTTTCAGGAGTCTTCTCTCACTGACTTCCTCACTGACAACACCCTTCTTCTTCCTCTTATCGAGGTCGAATTCCAGAGCCTTTAACTCTGAGAATAGGTGAGAGTGAGTAATGTTGGTGAGATCCTGAGTGTTTTTCAACAAGATTACTCTTGTGTCCCATCTTTCAGGGAGACAGTTCAGGATTTTAGACACCTCCCTATTGGGAAACTCCTTCCCAAGGGTTGCTAGCTCATTCATCATCTTAATGAACCGAGCTTCCATCTGATCGATGGACTCTCCCTCTAACATCCGGAAGGCCTCAAACTTCCTTTTCGCAAGATCTCTCTTGTTCTCCTTGATCTTTTCTGATCCCTCACTCATCTCCCTCAAGGCATCCCAGATCTCCTTTACCGTCTTCAGGTGCATGAGCCTGACCGAATTCTCGAAAGAAACGGTGTAGAGTATAATGTTCTTAGCAACATTATCCAGTCCGATTTGCTTAATCTGATCAGAATTAAGCGCGGACCTCTCCATTTCTTCATCTTCGGCGGCTGGAACAGGAATATTGCCAGCAACGGGCCAGGTCGTCTGAAGATTCCTCATGAATTTGATTGGACCTTGCTCAATCACCAATGGCATCTGATCATGGATGGAATAGAGATGTGCGAGTACCCTGAATTTCCAATAGTCATAATTATCAATAGAGAATTCAGGAAGACTGCCTTCAAGGCGCTTAGAACCGGATGCCATGTATGCAGGTTTTCAGAAATAGATCTGTTCAGTTGACCACCACAAGTTTCTCCTCAGAAACTGTTGGTAAGCAAAGTCAGTGGTCTTTTGAACCACTGCTCTGATACCACTTGTTGGATCGGTAGCGCTGAGTAGAACTGATGTACTATCCTCGCAAACCAACACGGGTCTTTTCTAGCGTGCTTATGTCCTCACTCGCACACACCCTGAGAACTTTCCAGGGGGTCACCCATCATGAAATTGCTCCAAGCCAAGCACGCTTAACTTTAGAGTTCTTTCACAATGGGCACCAGAAAAGAAGATGCACCTTGTTAGTATGAGTAGTACAATCAATCCTTTAAATCCAATATCTAGCTTCAGCGCCACGGGCGGCACGCAACTATGCTTTTAATCGAGCGAATGAGTGGACTTGAGCGCAGCTCGCCTCCAAGGGAGGGACTGCTAGGATTTCTCCCAACAAAAGTTAACCAATGTGTTGCATGTTGATGGTTTATGTGCTAATTTGATTAGTATAAGTCAATTCTGTGATGATGATTTGCATGTTAAATTTGATAAAAATTCATGCTATGTGCTCAATAATGATGATGAGTGTCTTATGATTGGTAATAGGTCTGTAGACAATTGATATTTGATTGAATCGAATGAAACATGCAATAGTGTGAAATTAGATGAAAATACTCTTTGGCATCAAAAACTTGGTCATGCTAATTATAGATGCATTCATGATTTGATTAGACTTGATGCTGTTAAAGGTCTCCCTTCTTTAAAGTTAGTCAAAACCAAGGTTTGTGATGCATGTCAAAAGGGTAAGCAAATCAAAGTGTCACATAAAATGTTGGCACACTGTTCGACAACACATTGTTTTGAACTTTTACATATGGACTTGATGGGTCCTATGGAAACTGAGAGTATTGGTGGGAAAAAGTATTCTTTTGTTATTGTTGACGATTACTCTAGATACACTGGGGTAGAATTTTTAAAAGATAAATCAGAAACTTTTAATGCTTTTAAAATTCTTTATAAAAGAATAAAGACTATTTTCAATACTAAAGTAAAGAGAATTAGGTCTGATCATGGTAGGGAATTTGAAAATGCTTTGTTTACTGAATTTTGTGAAAATAAGGGTATCATGCAAGAGTTTTCTTCACCAAAAACCCCACAACAAAATGGAATTGCGGAAAGAAAGAATAGGACTTTGCAAGAAATGGCTAGGGTTTTGCTTTTATCAAAACATTTATCTAAAAGGTTTTGGGCTGAAGCTTTAAATACTTCTTGTCATATTACTAATAGAGTCTATCTTAGAACTAATTCCAAAATAACCCCATATGAGATCCTTAACAATAAGAAACCAAATGTGAAGTATTTTCATGTTTTTGGTTATGTTTGCTACATTTTGAATGATAGGGATCAATTGCATAAGTTTGATTCAAAAAGTGATAAAGAGTTCTTCTTAGGCTATTCTAGAAATAGCAAAGCCTATAGAATCTACAATTTGAGAACTGACACTGTGCAAGAATCAGTTAATGTTGTGTTTGATGATGATTCTAGTCTTGCAGGAACAAATTTTGAAGAGGATGTTACTGATTTGGTTGAAATTTCAAAACCTATAGATTCTGACCAAAATAGAAATGTTACTCATAATGCGCCAGCATTTGAGACAACATCAACTAAAAAGTCAGAACTTATCGAGTATCCAAATATTTTTGATAAAACTCTGTCTTCACGCATACTGAAAAATTATCCATCAAATCAAATCATTGGAGAACAATACTCTGGAATTCAAACAAGAGGGAAGATGAGCGTAAGTAATGTGGTAAGATCCATATGCATGTCTTCTAAATGCAATCTTGTGAATCATGAATGTTACCATTCTTTAGTTGA
>JAPKLY010001559.1:0-40347 GCA_026898435.1 Prunella vulgaris | reverse complement strand
ATCAATGGCTGAATTGTGTGCAGCCTTCAGTCGACCTTTGAAGTTCTCCATTCTGTTGTCTAGAGCAGAGGAAATTTCAGCCTTCTCCTGTGCAGACATCTCACTCAGCAGCTCATCCTTCAGTTCAGCCTTCAGGTTGGCCAACTTTTTATCAACCAGTTGATCAATTCTTTCAGGCAGTTGTTGATCAAGAAAAGTGGCAAGCTTGTTCTCCTGCTGAGTTTGCACATCAGAGACCATTTGATTGCAGCTTTGAATGACCCCTTTTGCTTGCTCAGAGATAACAGTGAGATCTACTGAGTGTGGAGTTCTGACTTCTCCAAGAAGATCAATGGCAGCATTCATGTCAGATCCCATATCATTCAGGTCACGATCCAGTCTATTCATCTTCTTGTTCAGCACTTCAGAATTTGAACCAACCCTACTAGTTTTTCTCTCGACGAGGATTACCCTTCTGTGAAGATTGGCAAGAGCTCGTGAGAAGTTCTGAACATATAGTGACTCGGGGGTGATCCATTTTCCTCTGACTCGGACTAGACCTAGTGGACCCTCTCCTGAAGCCTCCGCAATTCCGGGTCCCAGAATTGCTTCATCGGCCGGTGCACTGACCCCTTCCGTGCCACCTTGCTGAGCACTATCAGCAGTCTCAATCACCTCCTTCTCAGCTTCCTTCTCCACTTCCCTCTCCTTCTCAACTCTCTGAGGCTCGGGCTCAGGATAAATGCGTCGGATAGTTCTGATAAAGTCTACCATCTTGATCAGGTGATGTAGAGAGTTAACGTCAAAATGATCAAAGAGGGCAGCCTCTGATTCAGCAATATTGTCCCATCCTCTCGACTCCCCGAGCTGACTGAGTTCAGGCCAGGTGGCGTTCCGAATCATAGCAAAGGTGCGAAGCTGCACAACTGCTTCCTTCTGAGCATCTGAGAGGTCAGGAAACCTTCTCTCCACCATCTCAGCAGTCGTTCCCCTTGCCACTATCTCAAAGTCTGACAATGTGTTCTCGTCAGGCGCAGGGAATGGCCACGGAGCTTCAGCCTGAACCCCTTCAGACACCTCATTCTGAACTCCTTCCTCCTGAACAGGTTCCCCCTGATCCTTACCCGAGGGGGCCTCCATACCCTGATAAGTTGAAGCAATGTTAAGAATCAGTGGGTTCGGATCAGTGGGTGCAACATCCAAAATGGCAGAGATAGGGGCGATTTCAAGTGCAGCCTGAGCTTATTCCCTCTTCGGATGTGCGTGCTGAATCATTTCTTCAGCAGCCTTCTCTTCCATAAGCTTCTTCTCTCGTTCTCCTGACCCCGGAAGAATTTGAGTTTCTGTTGCTTGGGTCCTGAGGGCTTGGGTTTGTCCTCCGCTGGCTTCGTGATAAGGATCCCAGAAGATTTGCTCGCCTGAGCCTTGACTCCTCTAGTCGTGCTCGCCTGAGTCTTCTTCTTATGAGTCCTTGGTCATTTCTTGGTGCCAGCATCACCGGAATAGGCTCTGAAAAGATCGATTTTCACTGGAATCTCGAGTGATTCGGGCCTGATCCACATCACCGAGATCCATGGTCTCCAAGATCAGAGAAATCTTGGTGCCAAAGTGCATCTTGGCCTCAAATGTTGCCTGACCCTCCGGCGAATATTTGATTTTGTTGGTCTCAGCTACCAGCAATTGGAGGAAGTAATCCTCCCAGTTAAAGTTATGCACTGAGGCGTCAGAGATTGCCATCATCGTATACAGTTTTGTCCTCGAGATCTGCTCTAGTCCTCCAGCAATCCCCATCACTCCCTGACTCGTCAGATCGAAAAAGTGTCGATTCTCTGTTCTTAGAACTGACTTGTTCAGTCCTGATTTCAGGACCACATCACCCTCGCATAGGGACTGGAGATAATCCTCCTCAGTTCCAAACCCATAATCAACAGGGCTTCGACCCGAATGAGGAAGATTAAGAACCTCTCTAATCTTCTGCCTGAGGTTGAGAGTGACCCACCTCCTGGTCATCTCTTCCTCACCATCCTTCCCCTTCACACATGAGGTCAGGGGAATACATGTTTCCCACTCCTGGGAGTCCTTGTTCTGCGCCATTTTGATATAGAAAGCAGCAACAAGTCTGGGATGGAGTCTATGGGGTCTGGAAGTGATAAAACGCAGAAGACCTGCAATTTCGAAAACCTCCTTTACAGGTAATATGTCAGGATGATTGGAGGTAAAATCTCCAAATGGTTCCCAGTGTATTTCATTCCTTAGGTGAAATAGATTCCCAAAGAATGAATCCACCGAAGGAGAAGCCATGGAAATAATATGAAGAATGAAGAAGGTCGGTTCACGGAGAGAAATATATCAAGAAAAGATTTAGGTGCATAAAGGTTGCAATAGCACAAACTTCCCTTATTTATACTAAAATTCAGTTTTAATCGGATGGCCCAGAAAATAGTGACTTATGAGATTCAAAGGTTAGGATTAAAGCGCAAGATGCATGGAGACTCTTAGGATTTTCAAAAGTAATGGGTCAAAACTTTATCAAAAACTGTTCCCGCCCACTGTGCATTAAATGCGCGTCAGAGCATGTCCGTATTTAATTCAAATAAATTGTATTAAATAATAACCGAATATTAAATGAATGGCTGGGATTAAATGACAAATTAAATTGATTTGACAATACAGCAAACAGTATCAAGGATGATGCACGCAAGATCTGATGACTGAAAGAAAATCGGGAAACATACCAGTCAGTCAGATTTGCATTCTGACTGATACCACATGTGATCTATCAGGATGACAAGCCCTGAGTTCAGTGTCCTGAATCTTAGTCAGTCTATACTGATCATCCTTTTCATACTGAATGTTCCCCCTACAACCATTCACAATCTCTCTGATATTCCTTCATCCTGAGTCCATATTAGTCATTCCCCCTGACCTTGAGCATTCTGATCAGAGATTCAGATTGAATCTCCTAAGCCAGGGTCAAGGACTCCTAATTCTACTGATAGCTCAACAAATCTGGTTTCAGGCAAAGCCTTAGTCAGTATGTCAGCTCTCTGCTTATCAGTAGGGACTCTCTCCATCCTGATGTCCTTTTTCTCAACATGATCTCTGATAAAGTGATGTCTGATGTCTACATGCTTACACCTTGTGTGTAAGACTGGGTTTTGGGATATGGCAATGGCACTATTATTGTCACAATAAATTGGGATTTCAATGGCCTCAACTTGGTAGTCTCTCAGTTGTTGTTTCAGCCAAAGGATCTGAGAACAACAACTGCCTGCCGCCATATACTCAGCCTCAGTAGTAGACGTTGCAACACTGGTTTGCTTCTTAAAAAACCAAGAGATCAGCTTACTCCCTAGAAACTGACATGTGCTTGTAGTTGATTTCCTATCAAACCTACAGCATCCATAATTTGCATCTGAATAGCCAGTCAGCTCTAGGTTGTCATCAGAGGGATACCAAAGTCCTAGATTTACTGTACCTCTTAGGTATTTCAGTATCTTTTTGGCACTCTCTAGATGACTCTTCTTTGGATCAGACTGATACCTTGCACAAACTCCAACTGCATAAGTGATGTCAAGATGACTAGCAGTCAGATACAATAAGGATCCTATCAGTGCCCTATGTTAACTCTGATTTACTGAGACTCCTTCTTTGTCAGGGTCCAACTTCTCATTTGTGTTCATGGGAATACCTGAGACTTTGCTGGTCTGAACTCCAAATTTTTGAATCAAATCCCTCGCATATTTGGACTGATTTATGAAGATTCCTGAGTCAGTTTGCCTGACTTGGAGACCCAGAAATAAATTCATTTCTTCCATCATTGACATCTCAAATTTCCCAGTCATCAGCTTGGAGAATTTCTCACAAAGCTTCAGATTAGGAGATCCAAATATTATGTCATCCACATAAATATGAAATCCGGAAGAGGGTCCTGTCCACTGTTCCTTTCACGAACCCGTGGTCTATCAGGAATTGGGATAATGTATCATACCAAGCTCTCGGAGCTTGCTTCAAGCCATAAAGAGCTTTCTTCAGGTGATATACCTAATTTCCAACTTCGAAACCTGGAGGTTGTTCCACATAGACCTCCTCGTTTAGTACACCATTCAGAAAAGCACTCTTTACATCCATCTGATACACTTTGAATTTCTTGAATGTTGCATATGCCAGAAACAACCTGATTGCTTCCAACCTTGCGACCGGAGCAAAGCTCTCATCATAGTCGATTCCTTCGGCCTGAGAGTAACCCTTTGCCACTAGTCTGGCCTTATTCCTGACTACAACATTCTTCTCATCCCTCTTGTTCTTAAAGACCCATTTGGTGCCAATGACATGTTGACGCCTAGGTCTCTCAACTAACTCCCAAACCTGATTCCGCTCAAACTGATTGAGGTCATCCTGCATGGCTAGGATCCAGTTGGGATCAGCAACAACTTCTTCTATGCTCTTAGGTTCCTGATCACTCAGGAAGCAGCAAAACATAGCGCTCTCACCAAAGGACAACCTAGTCCTGACCCCCTCATTGATAACACCAATGATATCAGCCAATGAGTGATCATCTAGCCACCGCCTCCTGCTGACGGGAGCACTGGGAGCTGCTGACGTTCCGTCGCCTGATCCTGAAATGTTAGTCTCGACAATAATAGGCAAAGAACAGGAACGAGAAAGAACAGGGGATACTGAGTCATTTCCTGAGGGTTGGCCAATATCAGGGACATTGTTTCCCCCTACAGTGTTAGACTCAGTAACTGTCTCAGGTGTAGAAGCATCATCACCGACAGTACGTACCTCAGGTTGAGTCTGTCCCTCCATCTGAGACTCAACATCTTTCGAGGCTGGGGCTTGTTGAGGGTTGACCTGAGGTCCATCCTGATCTTCATCATCATAATCCCATCCTTTGGGAGCACTGACAAGCTTGATCATGAATTCAGGATTTTTCAGACTCAGTCTTGTTATTCTCTTGGTAACCCCCTCAGTGTCAGAACTCGGAACCTATTTCCTATGCACTGATGCAGTCTCATCAAACACAACATAAGGTGTTTCCTCCACACAAAGGGTCTGACAGTTATACACCCTAAAGGCTTTACTGACTGTGGAGTATCCTAAGAAAACTCCCTCATCAGATTTGCTATCAAAGGCTTTCAGCTGGTCTTTCCCATTGTTCAGGATGAAACACTTACACCCAAAAATATGGAAATAAGAAATGCAAGGCTTCCTCTTGTTCCAAGTTTCATAAGGTGTCTGAGCATGTTGTTTGTTCAGCATAGATCGGTTCTGAGTATAGCAAGCAGTGTTGATTGCTTCAGCCCAGTACTTCTTGGGCAATCCTGACTCAGCCAACATGGTCCTGGCAGCTTCCTTCAGGGTCCGATTTCTTCTTTCAGCTACCCCATTCTGCTAAGGGGTCCTGGCTGCAGATGTCTCATGAGCTATACCATGGTTAGTACAAAAGTCAGTTATAATAGAGTTTATAAACCCAGTTCCTCGATCTGATTGGATCCTGACTATGTTCTGACCCTGTTCAGTATTTAATTGCTTGAGTAACACTGGAAGCTTGACCTGAGTCTCCTTTTTCTTCAGCAAGAAAATAACCCATGTGTACCTGGAATAATCATCAACAACAACAAGGGTATATTTCCAACCATTTATGCTGACAAGAGTAACTGGACCAAAGAGATCCATGTGCAGAAGATGAAGCACTCTATCAGTTGAGAAGGCTTCTTTCTCTTTGAATGATGCTTTGGTTTGCTTGCCTTCCTGACATGCTCCGCACACGTGGTCTTTGCTAAAAACTTCGTTGGGTAGACCATCTACAAGAGAAAGTCTAGAAATTTTATTAATAATCTTGAAGTTTAAGTGACTCAGGCGTTTATGACAAAGCCAACTGAGCTAAGAGGAGCTCTTAGGGACCAAACAAGTTTCAGGAGAGCTGCTCTTGAAGTCAGCAAAATATACATTGCCCCTCCTAACACCTGTAATCAGAACCTGTAGTGTAGATTTGTCCTTCACAAGACACATGTTAGATGTAAATTCTACACTATATCCTCGGTCACAAAACTGACTGACCGAGAGTAAGTTATGTCTCAGTCCGTCAACATATGATACATTCAGTACACGGACAGAGCCAATAAAAAGGGTTCCGAGTCCTCTGGTGAAACCCTTAGAGTTATCACCAAAGGTTACCTGCGGGCCTTCCTAAGCTACATAATCCTAAAGGAGATCACAAAATCCGGTCATGTGCCTGGAACATCCTGAGTCCAAGTACCAGTCCTTCATCAGATCCTCCTTCCTCTTCTTGTAGCCCGCAGTGTCCTGAAAAGAATCAGGCCTCAGGTACCCATCTCATATTGGGTCCTACAGAGTCAGCCATACCCTTCGGGATCCAGATTTGTTTAACAATTCTGATAGCATCAGAAGTGTAAACCTGTCTCCCTGAAACATCAATATATACAGTCTTCTTCCTTTGTGCCTGGGAAGTTGTGGGTGTATGGCTGTCAGTCTGAGGTTCAGGAGGCCTATATTGATTCCTGGGGGTGGGCCTCCTATTCCTCCTTGGCCTGGGTGCATTGGGCTGAGTTTGATCCCGAGAAGGAGCAGCTCGGGCCTGACCTCTTGGCACTTGAGGTCTGGCCTGAGTGTTACTGGAGTCAAGTCTTCGTTGCCTTTCAGAGACCATCTGGTTTGTCCTTCTCCTTTGATGATTGGGACGCTCCTGATGGGCTCTGTGCCCTGTCTGAGTAGTCTGGACCTCAGTCGTCCTTGGCTTTGCCTGAGGCCTCCTCTATCCTGAGTTCCTTCCGCTCTGAACATTTCTAGGCTGGGCCTGAGTAGTGCTAGGAGCAGACTTCTTCCCAGATTGAGAATTCCTAGGCTGAGCCTTGGAGTTCCCTTGATCTGTCTTCCTTGACTCAAGATGAGGAGCATTGGCCTTTCCCTTAGGTTTTGGCCTTGGTTCCTCAGTCCTTTGCCTGACAGGTTCAGCAGGCATTTTCTCCTTCCCTTTGCCCTTGTCCTGACGAGCAACACTTGAGCATTTGTCTTCAGTTAGGGCAGGGACAAATTTCTTCTGAGAGTTGCTCTCTGAAGCACCTCTCCTTTTCTTGCCCTTTGGGTCTTTTGAGGCATCATAGCCCAACCCAGCTTTAGCACCATCAGTCAGCTGTGAGAAACTGGTTAACTCATCGACCACTTAGGTAGATGTGTATAACTTCTACAGCTTAACCTCAAGATGCTCATTTGTTTCTTTCAGGGCCTCAATTTCAGTGGTGTACTGAAGCACCAACTCTTCATGAGCTTTCTCTTTTGAGATCAGCCCAAGATCCCAAGTAGTTTGCTCAGCACAAAGGCGAGCTTGCCACTCAGTTTTGAACATCACTCTAAGAGCAATTCGCTCAATCATCAGTTGTTCCTGAGCAAGGATCAGATCAGTATCACGAGTCTCAATTAGTGAGCTAATTACACCCTTCAGTCTTTCTACCTCCAGTGGAGCTTCATCATGCTTGTTCCGAGCATGAAGCAGCTCTTCCTGAAGATGTACTAATCTGAGGGCTACCTCAGTATCTCTTACTCTGAGAGACTCAGTTAGCCGATCGTTCTCTCCACTCAGTTGCGCATTCAATCCACTGTGTGAGTATGAGTCTCCTGCAGCCTTGAGAAGTCAACCATCAATTGCTCTAGGGCGAGCTGAAGGTCGAGTTCTCCTGCTGAATCTGAGTTAAGCTCAGGTGCGTGATCAGGAGAAGAGGCAGAAGAACATACCTCATCATCTGCCATCAGGCAGAGGTCATCATACTCCTCATCGGAGAAGAGTTCAGGGGACCGGTGTCCTGGGCCATCTGAATCTGAGGAATCCTCAGCAAGCAATGCTCTCCGGTCTGATGCCCTGAGCTCTCTCTTGGCTCTCCGATCCTCTCGTTCACGAGCACTGAGCTCAGGACAATCATACTGATAATGTCCGGTCTTCTTGCAGTGGTTGCACTGATCTACATCAGAAGCAAACTTTTTGTCAGTGTACCTTTTATCTGATGACTCCCTCCTGCTCCCTGATGATCGTTTAGGTTTGGAGCTAGATCTCCTGGGCTCATCATCTCTCCTCTTCTCATCTCTTCGTCGCTCAGGCTCATTGCGATCCCTCCTGGAATCTGAACCCCTCCTTTCTTCTCTTCGGGGACTAGATCTCCTGGGGCTGGAGTACCTGCGATCACGGCTGTCAGTATAAAATTTCTTATACCTTCCGAATCGAGAGTTCAGTTTCTCGAAATGCCGCGCCATCAGGCTGTACTCCAAGGCTAGCTCATCCTTGTTCATGTCCTTCAGAGACTTAGAGCCAGATCCAGCCTCAGGCTCATGAGTAGCTTTAAGAGCCACGCTCTTTTCCTTTTCAGGAGTCTTCTCCTCGCTAACTTCCTCACTGACAGCACCCTTCTTCTTCCTCTTATCGAGGTCGAATTCCAGAGCCTTGAGAATAGGTGAGAGTGAGTAATGTTTGTAAGATCCTGAGTGTTCTTCAGTAAGATCACTATTGTGTCCCATCTTTAAGGGAGACAGTTCAGGATTTTAGAAGACACCTCCCTCTTGGGAAACTCCTTCCCAAGGGTTGCTAGCTCGTTCATCATCTTAATGAACCGAGCTTCCATCTGATCGATGGATTCACCCTCTAACATCCTGAAGGCCTCAAACTTCCTGATAGCAAGATCTCTCTTGTTCTCCTTGATCTTTTCTGATCCCTCACTCATTTCCCTCAGAGCATCTCAGATCTCCTTTACTGTTCTCAGATGCATGAGCCTGACCGAATTCTCGTAAGAAATGGTGTGGAGTATAATGTTCTTGGCAACATTATCCAGTCCGATTTGCTTAATCTGATCAGAGTTAAGCACGGACCTCTCCACTTCTTCATCTCCGACAGCTGGAACAGGAACATTGCCAGCAACTGGCCAGGTCGTCTGAAGATTCCTCATGAATTTGATCAGACCCTGCTCAATCACCAGAGGCATCTGATAATGGATGGAATAGAGATGTGCGAGTACCATGAATTTCCAATTGTCATAATTGTCAATAGAGAATTCAGGAAGATTGCCCTCGAGGCATTTAGAACCGGATGCCATGATATGCAGTTTTCAGAAATGAGATCTATTCAGTAGACCACCAAAAGTTTCTCCTCAGAAACTGTTGGTAAACAAAGTCAGTGGTCTTTTGAACCACTGCTCTGATACCACTTGTTGGTCCCGAAATGAGTACAATCAGTGTATGGGGGGAATACACTGATATCAGATTTTTCTGAAAGACTCAGAAAAATGCTCTTACACTCTCAGTCATGATTTCCTGAATTACTCAGTATGCTGAAGAACCACAGGGATAGCAGGGACAATTCAGTAACGAGTCAGATAAACTGAGTGTGAGAAAAGTGCCTGGAAGCTCAGTAGAGATAACAAACCTACTGACTGCTAGGAAGCGGGTCAGTTGGACTACTATCTCAGTAAGCTAGAGTACGTGCGGAAAGTGAGCCCTTAGGTTCTCTTAACTTGCTTAGTAGACTGGTGGTTAAGGCTGAGTGCACAGTATTAAGATTCAGGATGATTGATTCAGTCCTGAAGATAAAAACAATGCTAAATATTCAGTTTATTATGATGACAGTTATGATCCTGAACAGAATAGTAAATCAGCAAACAGGGGACTTTTTAACGTGGTTCGGAGATAACCAACTCCTACGTCCACGACCTGATTTAACATGAAGCTATCCTCAAAACCCTGAGGACAGGTACTTGGTTTTTACGTGCCAAGGGACACGAATAGCCAACTTCCTCTCTTAGGAACTGACCCCTGGGCGTTTTACAAGTCCCAGTCCTTCTAACCAACCAATCTCACACCCTGAATGGTTTGGTATTCTGGTTTCCAACTGAGATAGCTCTAGCAATACAAAACAATGCTAAATATTAGAGCTATCAATCTAAGCAAATACAGAGTGAATCCTACTACAACACTAGGGAAATTTAATTGCAGAGTGTTGTTTATAGTATGCTTTGAGAGCTTGGATTCTTGAGAGTTTTCTCTTGGAAATTTCCCGTTAGCCTTGAATGGGTGCAAGGCTCTCCATATTTATAGGCAAGATTCAAAATAGATCCGTTGGAGGAGATCAAATCAAATCTTTCCTATTTTAGGGAGGTTGCAGGCTAGAAATACTGTTTGACCTAATCACCATGCTTATTCTGGCAAGTTTGTCTCATCGCCTCCAACTTTGGGACGCATTAAATGCCGCATTAAATGCTGCGCAGACTCCGTACATACGTGTCAAAAGATCATTGGCTCTCCGTTCTAACGGCTAGTTGACTTTCAGACATTTGTCCTTCCTCGTACATTCAATACTCTGAGTCTCTTGTTAATAACTCAGTCTGAATGTTTATCTTATTGGAGTCTTACTGACATTCTCTTTGTCTCTTGTCCCATAGCATAAATAACCTTTTTGCTTTGGACTTACATGGTTCAGGTGATCTGAACTAATGCCCGAGTCAGGTCTTATGTGTATTCAACACAGCCTGATAGATTATTCAGCCCAGTATGTGTAACCTTTTTGCTTTGGACTTACATGGTTCAGATAAATAAAACCAAGGCCTAAGTCAGGTCATAAGTGCATTCAGCACAGCCTGATAGATTACACTTACTCTTCACTGACTAAGATCTGTCCTGAGTATGCTTAGTGTACTCAGTAGAAACATCAGCCAATGGTACTTCAGGATTGACTTTAGGACGGATTAACAGGCTTCGATCTTCAGCTTCAGACCAGGCAATCTTCAGCAAGACTGACTGACTCCTTCAGGATGGATTACACTTCAGACTTCAGTAAATTGGGTCGAATCCAATATTCTTCAGTCTTCAGCAAGTTCCTCCTGTACTGAATTCCTAACCTAACTATCCTGAACTATTTGATCCTGAACAACTATACTTAGGCAGATTCATCAGGGGTTTTGGGATCTAATCAAAATACTCAGATTGTCCCAACAGTGATCTTGTTGGATTAGTTCTCTTATTAATGACTTGTATGAATGCTTGGGATGTTTAATTGGATTGCATGGCTTATATGTTTTAGCAATGAAATGAGAATTGAGCTATAAGAACCTTATGCATACCAAGTGTTTGATATTTGACTTGTATGACAAATGAGAATTGCATATTAGCCTAAGACCTCTTAATTGGAGTGTTAGGAGTTGTAGAGAGATGTAGACACCTAATAGAGCTTTACCTTGTGTTGTAAAGATATCTAGACACTAGTTGGCATGATTAATACACCAAGAGACCTTTTGCATGCTAGGATGGATAGGATTCTAGAGGAACCATAGTGGGATTACTTCCCTGTACACTTCACACTTGCTCACTTCTTTGAGGTGATAGTTAGGATTTACTTTGCTTTGCAATAGTAGATAGAATCCTTGATGGTTTTCTTATTTTACTAGCTATTAGCCTTTTGTAGACATTCAATGCTTGCTTGATATCGCATCGTTTCCCTGTTTTCTATATTTAACTTGGTTAACTTACCGCGACAACAATGACCACGTTCACTTGCGTGGAAATCATCACGATTTTTGCAAACAACAAGATTTGTGTATATAGAAATAATATTTCTACAGATTTATTTTGATTTGGGCCTGCTTAAGACTTAAGCCAGGTCTCCACTATATATACTGGATCATGGGAAATTCCAAACACACAAGATAATACTACAGTATTACTTCTCCATAAAACCTAGACTTAGGATTTTCCTAGCAAATCCATCTCTTAGTTCGAGGCTGGCAGGATACTGCAGATCTGTGAACGAGTGTTACGTGGATACCATTGTAGAAGATTTCTGCTACGAATTACTATATAATCACTATTTACGTATCTCGTTATTCAATTATGCAATTGTTGTTCGTTGTTGGTAAACTGTTTTTCCGCTGCGCATATTTTACGTGGAATACGTGCCTCTAAATTTCAACAGTGGTATCAGAGCATCAGGCTCTTGATATATTGCATAATTGTTTTTAAAATGAATATATTGGTTTGGGGTGTTTATTAGTTTTGTTCACTCCACACCCTTTTACACTATGGCTCGTCTTCTCACTTTGACTGATGGTTTTTGAAACCCTAATCCCACGATGGTGTCACCCACTCAGCGACGGAGACCCGCGGTGCGCCGCTTGAGGCGGTGGCTCATGCTGCGCCTCGCGACCACCGTGCGGACCCGCACAGCCGTATGCTGCGGCGGCCTCGAACACGATTGGTGTTTCGACTGCGATTGTCAAAACCCACGCTCCATCGCTTCTGGACTCATGCTCCGACGATGATACGCTTCAGTGTTGTGGTGGGTTTCGGGCAACCTCGAGTCTGTGGTAGTAGCGATTAGATCGCGCGTGAGCCCAGGTTGTGCCAGTGACGGATCCCTCGCTCACGACCCTATCTGATTCAACCACATTCTTCACGGCTGGAGGCGGAGATTTGAAGCTCTGCACTTTGGTTGGCATGGCCACCGCTTGCTGAAGACGACGAATCGATTTAAGAGTGTTCTTGATCGGCGATTTTTCTTAAAATTATGATTGAAATTGGGTGTATTGGTTGTGTTGCCTCACTGTTGTTGGAGAAAAGGGTGCGATGCTCTGCTTCGCTCATCCTGTCCGATCGGTGTTGACATCGTGCACTGCTATTTCTCTCAATTTCTCATTTGATTGTTGTTCTTAAGTTCACCAAACTTGTTTATCATAATTTGCTTAAACTTGATGAACACAAGATTCAATTGTTGATGATGATTGGTGAACATTGTGTTCGGTTGTCACAAATTAAAGATTGGATGTTGCTGGTTTGGGTGATGATGTGGGAGGGCTGTCATGCAAATTAGATTTGGGCAGGCCCTTCCGTGCAATTTTAGAAATTTGCACCTGAGCCCCTATGACTTAATTAATTGATTCCCACTTGTGTTAACATGTTTTAAATATTTTGTTAACGCCTTTTATAGTCCGTATTATAATTGTTTGGGTAGGCAGCGCCCAATAATTGTCGGACCGTATTAACTATTTGGGTAGATGGCGCCCATATATGTGTTAGTCCGTATAATCATGTTTGGGTAGGCGGCGCCCGATAATTGCTCAAATGTGATGTAGTTTAACATGTTGGATCTCGATTAAGCAATTAATACCCCGCTTTTAAAAATATTCCTCACTAAAATATGATTTTCTCATTAATTTGATATGATGTCTTCCATCAAAATTAAAAGTAAACTGGAGATTTCGTTCCAATGAGTATTTAAGGCCCCAGTCTTTTGCTCGGATCTACATCTAACGGGACTTTTATAGGGACATATAATATCGCCGCTTGATGGTTGTAAACCAACTTAATTTGTTTCACCAGCCCCAGCAGGGAAACAAAGTTAAGGGACATCCGATTGAACTAGGTTCAATCAATTAGGAATTGCAGTTTTGGCAATTGTCTTAGAGGCCTACCAGTTCTGCTATTGCAGTAATCAGCCCCAACAAATATTGTAATAGTAGGAATGTGGATCCTAGTTCATTATGATTTGTATTGTATAAATTCGTACTCTTCCGATGAGGTCGTTGAGTATGTGAAAATAATGGAGACAAAATAAATATAAAGGCTATGTTTATTTTGATTGCTGAATATTGATAATAGGAATTATGTGTTTAATTCCCATTTTATTTTATTTCTCTAGGATTGTTGAAATGAATAACTTATCATTGAGAAGTGTTCTGGAAACGAACAAATTGGCTGGGCTAAATTTTCTGGACTGGCACCGAAACATGTGTTTGGTGCTAAGGCAAGAAAAGATAGAGTACGTGTTGGACATGCCAATCCCTGTTGCCCCTAAGCCTGGTACTGAAGAAGCTGAAGCGTTTGAAGCCGACAAACTCAAGAAGCATCAAGAGGATACTTCCCAGGCTCAGTGCGTTATGTTGCTCGGTATGACTCCCGAGTTGCAAAGGCAGCATGAGAAGATGCGTCCCTTTGAGATGCTCCAGCATCTGAAGGAACTCTTTGATTCTGAATCTCATTCCGAGATTTATGAAGTGATGAGAGATCTGTTTAGATGTAGGCTAGCTGATGGAGGGAATGTGTCACCTCATGTTTTGAAGATGATAGGCCTAATCGAGAAACTTGGTCGTTTGGGCATTGAGCTCAAGACCAATGTTGCTGTTTATGCTATCCTTCAGTCGCTTCCCGATTTGTATTCGAGTTTCGTAGTAAACTTTAATATGAATAAGATGGAATTGACCATGCCTGAGCTTCATAACATGCTCAAGACTTTTGAGTCTTCCACTACTAAAGAGAGGCCCGTACTCATGGTGGGTGCTTCTTTTTCTTCTTCTACCCCGAAGGGAAAGAAGAGGCGAAAGAGCAAGGTTAAGAAAGGGCATAAGCCCAACTCTCTTAAGCCCAAAGGTGGAATCCAAAAGAAAGAGCGGGTTGATAAGTATGTATGCCTCCACTGTAAGCAGAAGGGGCATTGGAAGAGGGACTGCAAGGTTCTAGCAGCTGAAAAGAAGGCACAATGTGTTTCAGCCACTGGAACAGGTTTGTTTGTTATTGAAATAAACATTTCCACAAATGATTCTAACTGCTGGGTATTAGATACCGGTTGTGGCGCACACATTTGTACGAATGTGTAGGGTCTCAAGGATAGCAGGGCAGTTAGAGCTGGTGAAGTCGCCCTTCACGTTGGGAATGGAGCAAGAGTTGCTGCTGAACGTGTTAGGACTTATGTTTTAGATTTACCATCTGGTTTTAGATTAGAACTGAATAATTGCTATTTTGTTCAATCTGTTACTCGTAACATTATTTCTATTCCAATGTTAGACATTGAAGGTTTTTCCTTCCATTTCGCAAATAGTAATTGTTATTTTTCGCTTAATGGTGTTGTTTTTGGAAATGCTCCTTTATTGAATGGTTTATATTTGTTACATTGTGGATATGATATTCTTAATATACAAAACAAAAGACTCAAGCTTAGTAATCATGAAAACCCGACTTACTTATGGCATTGTAGACTTGGTCATGCAAATGAAAACAGGATTGCAAGGTTAAGGAAGTTAGACTACTTAACCCCATTCGACTTTGAGTCTTATGGTAGTTGCGAATCCTGTCTTAAGGGCAAGATGATCAACAAACCCTTTTCTGGGAAAGGGATTCGTGCCAAAGAAGTTCTAGAGTTGATCCACAGTGATGTATGTGGACCTTTGCCCACTCTAGCTAGGGGAACTTTGGATACTTTATTATATTTACAGACAATTTCTCTAGATTTGGATATGTGTATCTTATGAAACACAAGTCCGAATCCTTCGAGAAATTCAAGGAGTATAAGGCTGAAGTAGAGAAGCATCTTGGTAAGAGTATTAAGACCCTTCGATCAGATCGTGGAGGTGAATACCTTAGTCATGAATTCACAGATTATCTGAAGTTGCATGGAATCCAATCACAATGGACTCCTCCAGGAACACCCCAGATGAATGGAGTATCCAAGAGAAGAAACCGGACCTTGTTGGACATGGTCAGGTCCATGATGAGTTTTTCCTGTCTTCTGATATTTTTTATGGGGATACGCGTTACAAACCTCAATCTACATTCTGAATAGGATTCCTTCTAAATCGGTTGAGCATACACCATACGAGTTATGGCATGGCAAAAAACCATCCTTCTCACACATTAAAATGTGGGGTTGCCCAGCGTTTGTGAAGAAGATGCTGACCGATAAGTTGGAATCCAAAGGTGAAAAGGGTTATTTTGTGGGATATCGTAAGCAAACTAGAGGATATTACTTATATCTACCTGAGAAACAAACAGTGACTGTTTCCAGGCAGGCCAAGTTCCTCGAAGAAGACTATGTTTTTAAGGAACAAGGTCGTAAGAAGATAGAACTTGAAGAAATTCAAGAACCACAAATTAACAAAGAGACTGATGATTTATCAAAGCAACATGACAAAGAATCAGTGGGAGCATTCAGCGACCATCATGGTGGAAGTTTATCACTAGGTGATCCTCTTTCAGCCAGTGGGAGCATAATTGGAGTTACATTGCCTTCGCAACAGACTCCAAGTAGGCTGAATGAGAATAGCATAGTTCAAACTCCCGCTCAAGAGGCTTGCTTGTCGCTCTTGAGGCTTCTATGGACAACGATGAGATCGCTGCACCACAAAATTTTTACGACCAGAATGTACAGCCTGCACAACCACAACTCCGTAAGTCTACTAGAATTTGTAATCCACCCACTAGATATTATGGCTTCCTCGTTGAGGAAGATGATAACGTGGAGATCCCAGATAAAGACGAACCTAGAACTTACACTGAGGCAACATTAGATGTTGACTCAGAGAAGTGGCACGAAGCCATGAAATCCGAGATGGACTCGATGTACACCAATCAAGTCTGGGACTTAGTTGAGTTGCCAAAAGGGATAAAACCCATAGGTTGCAAATGGGTCTTCAAGCGTAAGACCGATCCAAATGGCAAAGTACGAACCTACAAAGCTAGGTTAGTGGCGAAAGGTTATAGTCAATGCGAAGGCATTGACTATGACGAGACTTTCTCACCTGTTGCTAAGATCAAGTCCATCCAAATTTTACTTGCGGTAGCAGCACACTATGATTATGAGATTTGGCAGATGGACGTCAAAACAGCTTTCCTCAATGGTAACATTGACAAGGAAGTGTTTATGACTCAACCAAAAGGTTTTATATCTAAGCTAAAATCTAATCTTGTGTGCAAGCTAAAACGATCCATTTATGGATTGAAGCAAGCTTCTAGGAGTTGGAATATCCGATTTGATGAAGCTATCAAGTCTTTTGACTTCATCAGAAATGCGGAAGATCCTTGCATTTATCATAAACACAGCGGAAAGAATATTGTCTTTATAGTCGTGTATGTGGATGACATACGGATTATAGGTAATAACATTCCGCTCATGCAGTCCGTTAAAGATTGGTTGTCAAGGACCTTCATGATGAAGGATCTTGGTGAAGCCTGCTACATCTTAGGGATCAAGATCCATAGGGATAGATCCAAGAAGATGTTAGGGCTGTCACAGTCCACCTATGTAGACATGGTGCTGAAGCGATTTGCGATGGAAAACTCTAAAAGAGGTTCTCTACCGGTATGTCATGGGATTAAGCTGTCAAAGAAGGATTGTCCTTCTACTGAAGCTGATATCCAGCACATGAAGGATGTTCCATTTGCATCTGCAATTGGCTCCATCATGTACGCCATGAATTGCTGTCAAGAATATTCTGAAGTACCTTAGGCGTACTAAAGAATGTTTTCTTGTCTACGGTGGACAGTCAGAGCTAGTTGCAACTGGCTATGCTGACGCCAGTTTTCAGTCCGACTGTGATGATTACAAGTTACAGTCAGGTTATGTCTTCACTCTCAATGGTGGGGCGGTTAGTTGGAATAGTTCCAAGCAAGAGACAACCGCAGATTCAACAATTGAGGCTGAGTATATTGCGGCGGCAGAAGCTGCCAAAGAAGTTGTCTGGATAAAGCAGTTCTTAAGTGAACTAGGGGTAGTTCCAAGTGCCAGTAGTCCAATAAAGTTGCATTGTGACAATACTGGTGCGGTTGCGCAAGCTAAGGAATCGAGGTCCAACATAAAAAATAAGCATGTACCAAGGCGTTATCACTTAATACGAGAGATAATTGCTAGAGGAGAAATAGAGTTGGAACGTGTCTCCACAGATGAAAATTTGGCTGACCATTTCACCAAAGCTTTGAGTGTTCATGTACACACTAGACATTTTGATTGTTTAGGTGTTAGGCATGTAGGTGATTGGCTCTAGTCCAAGTGGGAGATTGTTAGTGTTAGTGTCCTAGAGACAATCTATTGTAAGGACATAATACTAAGATGATATTCAGTTTTATGTTTAATATTATTGTTTGTTTAATATTAAATATTTGGCATCATACTTATTCGAATATAATATTAGATTGTTTGCATATATTCTTATTTGTGTTCCGCTGAATCATTGCTGTCATTGAGTGAGTGAGAACTCAAATGACCTAAGCATGATTCTCAAATAGCCCCGATCAAGGATCATCAAGAATGGGATATTGATGATGCAATGGAGATTGGTGTGCGATCTGCATCATACTCTTAGAGAGTGTAGTAAGATCTCACTTACTACGAGATACTAGGTATCTCATGATGGATGCACAGATACCTTAGAGGGTATTGGTATACCCATCCGAGAAACCATTTGATGTAATTCCATATTACATGTGTCTACGTGTGTCTTGGTTAGTGGGAGCGACGTGATACTCCTTTGACTTGAGGTCAATACGCACGACATGTGTGGAGTGATGAACTTTGACCATGACCGACGGTTGGACCCTTCCATGGGTAGATACGGCTTGGATTGGGTTCATCACAAAATGCATGTGCGTGGTAGTTGAGCCAAGAATAGGATTCATTCCTCAATGTGGGTTTAGAGAGAATACTCATGTTCTCATCATAATTGGATCCAAGTCGTCGGCCGACGCGCATCAGCTTAGACGTCGTGGCTAAGTGTGATTTACTTGATCGATTAGTGATTCGAGATAATATGATTAAGATATTTGAATAGACACTTCATCAAGTTCAAGGCTTAATCGATTATTCGTGAATGAAAGGAAGATATAACGATAGCCTACATATTGCAGGTAGTTGCAGATTCTTCGCAACGTACCTCGTATATTGAGATTGTCTGATTTATTATCTAGGGTTCAATTAAGACCGTTAGTTTGACTAATCGCTCGATATACGAGGGCCTATGGGTCACACAATAAGTAACAATTGTTTACAGATTAGAGCAGTTGATTAAATATCATATTGGACATAGATATTTAATTTATGGAGAAATTAATAATATATTAATTTAGAATCAATTATTATTAATTGATTAATTAATTTAGAATTAATTAAAGTTATTTAATTAAATTGGATTTAATTAAATAAAGATTTTCCAACAATAATATTATGGAATATTGTTGTAGGATCTTATATATAGGGAAATAAAGTCTATGCAGATTTGTTTCTAAATACAAGATTTGTGTATATAGAAATAATATCTCTACAGATTTATTTTGATTTGGGCCTGCTTAAGACTTAAGCCAGGTCTCCACTATATATACTGGATCATGGGAAATTCCAAACACACAAGATAATACTACAGTATTACTTCTCCATAAAACCTAGACTTAGGATTTTCCTTGCAAATCCATCTCTTGGTTCGAGGCAGGCAGGATACTGCAGGTCTGTGAACAAGTGTTACGTGGATACCATAGTAGAAGATTTCTGCTACGAGTTACTGTAAGATAGCTATTTATGTATCCCGTTATTCAATTATGCAATTGTTGTTCGTTGTTGGTGAACTGTTTTTCCGCTGCGCATGTTTTACTTGTATTACGTGCCTCTAAATACCAACACAACCTTCCTCACAACCTGTGGAGTTTGATATTCTGATTCCAACTAAGGATAACCCTAGCAATACAAATCGATGATAAATATTAGAGCTATCAATCTAAGAAAAATACAAAGTGAATCCTACTACAACACTAGGGAAACTTAATTGCAGAGTGTTGTTCAACGTATGCTTTGAGTGCTTGGATTCTTGAGTTCTTTCACTTGGAAATTTCCTGTTAGCCTTGAATGGGAGCAAGACTCTCTGTATTTATAGGAGAGATTTGAAATAGATCTGTTGGAGGAGATCCACCCAAATCTTCCAATTTTAGGGTGGTTGCAGGCTAGATGTACTATTTGACCTTTTTCCCATGCATAATCTGGAAAATATTGTCCCACCGCCTGCAACTTTAAGACGCATTAAATGTCGCATTAACTTCTGCGCAGACTCCATACATGCGTGTCAAAAAATGATTGGTTCTCCGTACAAACGGCTAGTTGATCGTCTGACACTTGTCCTTCCTCGTACATTCAATACTCCGAGTTTCTTGTCATTTACTCAGGCTGAATGTTTGTCTTTAATGGAGTCCGCTGACATTCTCTTTGTCTCAGGTGTTAACATAAATGTCAACAATCCCATAGCATGAGTAACCTTTTTGCTTTGGACTTACATGTGTCAGATGAACGGACACAATGCCCAAGTCAAGTCTTATAAGCATTAAGCTCAGCCAGATAGGTTATTCAGCCGGGCATGTGTAACCTTTTTGCTTTAGACTTACATGAGTCAGATAAACTGACTCAAGGCCTACGTCAGGTCTTATGAGCATTAAGCTCAGCCTGATAGGTTACACTGCCCTTCACTGACTAAGTTCTGGCCTGAGTATGCTTAGTGTACTTAGTAGAAACATCAGTCAGTGGTAACTCCGGATTGTCTTCAGGATGGATTTTCAAGTCTTCGGTCTTCAGCTTCAGTTCAGGCAATCTTCATCAAGACTGACTCTGACCTTCTTCAGTCTTCAACACGTTTCCCTTTAACTGAATCCATAACTTGACTATCCTGATCTAGACAATCCTGACTAACTGTACTTAAGCAACTCATCAGGGGTTTTGGGATCGAATCAAAACACTCAGATTGTCCCAACACTTCATTTTTCTTTGAATTCTTTACAATTAGAACTGAACATATTTTCTCATATCCTTCTTCTAGGAGTTCTCTCATCTCTTCATTTTCTTCACTCATCTGTACTACATTGTTGTACTTCCTTATGATATCATGTCTCATGGTATATGTGATTAGAGTCATAATTGTATCTTTTTGCATCTATTTTTATGTGGTTTTGATGTGTTTATGTTCATATTTGACACTAAAATTCTATACTTTGTGCATTTAACCCTTTTGGCTAGAAAGTTGTGAATTGTAGTGAAAACGAGCAAAACCGGCAAAAGACGAACAAGTTCGTAAAAGTTCAAAAATTGTGAGTTGATCCAATGAAGGTAAATGATATACCATGTCGAAGAGTTCGAAGAGAGGGTCGCAGCGAAAAAAGAATCGAGTCAATCGGAGCTCTAGTACTCAAGATATGAAGAAAACGAGGAAGTCGAGGATCGACCGAACGGGATCGTGCGACCACCAGCACGGGATCGTGCGACCAGCATCATGGCATCGTGCGAAGGCTCCCTGGTTTGTTCAGCCATGGTCCAAACGAGTGCATGCACAATCCCGGATCGTGCGGCCACCAGTGTGGGATCATGCGGATGTTCGAATTTTCACAATTTCGAGGGTTGTTTCGTCTTTTCGCTTGTTTAATGAAGGACACTTTGGGCTAAACATTGTGGGCACTATAAAAACCTCAAGGATCAGATTTCCAAGGATATTCCATCATTATTCATTAGTTAGATCATTAGGTAGTTTTAGAGAGAGAGATTAGAGGTTACTTAGTGGGTTTTTAGTTAGATTTATACTTCTCTCTATAATTACTTTCGATCCATCAATTGGACCTTTAATCCGTTTGTTCCATTAAATTAGTCTTATTAGCTTCATTTCAATGGTTCGATTTATGTTTTGGAGGTTTGGATCAAGACTTAGCATTTTCAAGGTTTGATGCTTGTATTTCCATTCATCTACATATGGTAAGTTTTCCTTTAATTCTCTTGTTTTATTTCATAATCATGATAGTTAGAATGTTAATTGTTGATTTTCATTTCCAATTAGCCATGGGCTAAAATCCTTGTTGCATGGTTGAATGAATACAATGGTGAATTTAGTCTCTTGTTAATCCTATACATGAATTAGTGATCTTGATGGATTAGTTCTCTTATTAATGATTTGTATGAATGCTTGGGATGTTTAATTGGATTGAATGAGCCTATATTGTTAGCTATGATATGAGAATTGAGCTCTAAGAACTTTATGCATGCCAAGTGTTTCATATATTGCTAGTATGACCAATAAGAATTGCATATTAGCCTAGACCTCTTAATTAGAGTGTTGGGAGTTGTAGAGAGATCTAGACACCCAATAGAGCCCTTTAGCTTGTGTTGTAGAGAGATCTAGACACTAGTTGGCTTGACTAAGACACCAAGAGACCTTTTGCATGCTAGGTTGGATAGGACACTAGAAGAACCATAGTAGGATTACTTCCATGTACACTCCACCCCTGCTCACTTCTTTGAGGTGATAGTTAGCTTTTACTTTGCTTTGTGAAGTAGATAGAAAACATTATCCTTTCTTTATTTTCCTAGCTATCCACCTTTGTAGACATTCAATACTTGCTTGATATCGCATCGTTTCCCTGTGTTCGATATTTAACTTTGTTAACTTGCCACGACAACAACGACCACGTACACTTACGTGGAAATCATACACGATTTTGGCAAACAAGTTTTTGGTGCCGTTGCCGGGGAAACAGTCTCTTTGTAAAGCGAGTTGATGTTTTTTTTACATTTCTTTTCTTTATTTTGTTTCTTTGTTTGTTTTTTATTATTCTTGGTAAGTGTTGATACTTGCTTGTTTTGTAGGAGTGAACTCAATTGAAATTGGGCGAATACAACCATTACTCGTATTCTCCACAATATACATATCCTCCTAATTCCTACATATATCAACCTTACCCATATCTACTACCACCTCAACAATCCTACCACCACCCATACCATTATACCTTTCCTTATTCCTCTCCCTACCCATATCCATATTCATATCCTCCTCCTCCCCACATGTCTAAGGAAGAAGAAGTAGAAAAAGAAGAGAAAGAGAAAGATGAACAAAAAGAAGACATATATGATCTAATTGATAGATTTCTTGCTGAGAATCAAGATTTGAATGAGGAAGACTTCAAAATAATCTTGAACTACAATGATAAAGGATCTTATACCCCTTCTTCTTTCACTATTCGTACTAAATCTCTTAATATGGACATTTATGATTCTACTTCTTTTGCTAGATTTGATAGGAATCGAGTGAAAGAACAAGAAATGGAGGAGAAGGAAATAGATAATTCAAGAGGAGGAAAAGAGAATAATCAAGAAGATGTAGATGTAGGTCCGCTCATGGACATGAGCTTCGTGGAAGAAAAACAAAAAATGAAGTAGAAGAGGAGCCTACAATTGAAATAAGCATTTCTAAACCCTTAGACTCTTCTACTTGTGCTTTAATTGACAATGTTGTTTATTGTGAATTAGTCTTACCTCTTGAGTTTGTTGATTATAAGAGTGAATTAAGAGTTCTCTTGAACATATTTGTTAGTAGGAGATGGGGGTGGAATGGTGTGATGAGAAAAGAGGAATATACATGTGCTTATAAATATAAAATGAAAAGGAAAGTAGGTGTTTGGGGTAGAAAACCTACTTGTTTCCTTGATCATGATGCTATGAGATTGATGTATAATGGGAGGAATGAAACATATCCTTGGCCATGTAGCTAACATTGGTGTTGTCCGGCTAGGGGACGTTAAATCCAAGCGCTAGATAGGAGGCAACACATCCTTAAAATTTTCTTGCTTATTAGATAGTGTTAATTGTTTTGATTTGCTTCATATGAGGTAGTGTGTTCTCTTACCTTGGTTGGTGTATGTGATTTACCCTAGTTTGGGGGTGTTGGCTCTTGGTATATATGGTAATTTCTTAGTTTAGTTGAGCTTATATGTGCTTTAGTTGGTTCATTGATTTATTGCAAAATCCTATTTTCATCACTCTTTGCTAAACTTTTAGAATCCTTGATCCGAAAAAGTTTGGGGTGTGTGTTCGTTCTTCAAATTTGTGATTTGTGTTTGCCAAAATCGTGTATGATTTCGACGCAAGTGAACGTGGTCGTTGTTGTCACGGCAAGTTAACCAAGTTAAATATCGAACACAGGGAAACGATGCGATATCAAGCTAGTATTGAATGTTCACAAAGATGGATAGCTAGGAAAGCAAGAAAACAATCTTGGATTCTATCTACTAATCAAGCAAGAATAGTAAATCCTAACTATCACCTCAAAGAAGTGAGCAAGTGTGAAGTGTACATGGAAGTAATCCTACTATGGTTCCTCTAGAATCTATCCATCCTAGAATGCAAAAGGTCTCTTGGTGTCTTAGTTAAGCCAACTAGTGTCTAGATCTCTCTACAACACAAGGTAAGGGCTCTATTGGATGTCTAGATCTCTCTACAACTTCCAATACTCCAATTAAGAGGTCTAGGCTAATATGCAATTCTCATTGGTCATACAAGCAATATATCAAACACTTGGCATGCATAAAGTTCTTATAGCTCAATTCTCATTTCATTGCTAAAACATATAAGCCATACAATCAAATTTAACATCCCAAGCATTCATACAAGTCATTAATAAGAGAACTAATCCAAAAAGATCACTAATTCATGCATAGGATTAACAAGAGACTAAATTCACCATAGTATTCATACAACCATGCAACAAGGATATTAGCCCATGGCTAATTGGAAATTAAAATCAATAATGAACAATGTAAACATCATGAATAATAACTAATACAAGAGAATTAAAGGAAATCTTACCATAAGTGGATGAATTGAAATACAAGCTACAAACCTCCAATTTGCTAAGTCTTGATCCAAAGATCAAAATACAAAATTGAACCGCAGGAATAAAGCTCTAATCACTACGAGTATGTACGAACAAACGGATCTAAAATCCGACGGACGGATCAAAAGTTATGGAAGAAAGAAGATTGAATCTAACTAAGAACCCACTAAGTAACTACCTAATTCTCTCTCTAAACTAATCTAAAACCTTGGAATAATGATGATCATCTTTTTTAAATATGATCCTTGAAGTATTTATAGTGCCCACAATGCTTGGTCCAAAATGCCCTTCATTAAACGTGCAAAAAGACGGAACTGCCCTTCAAAAAAATAAGAAATCAAGGCATCACTCGAGTGGACAACAGTGGTCAGTCGAGTCCAGCTCGAGTGGTCACTCGAGTGATCACATCTAACTCGAACCAGAGGGTTGTCACTCGAGTCCAAGGATGGTCGCTCGAGTCTGGCCTTGTGGTCGCTCGAGTCCAGCTTCGGCTTGTGCGATCGATCCTCTACTTCCTCGTTTTCTTCATATCTTGAGTTCTAGAGCTCCGATTGACTCGATTTGTTTTGCGTTGCGACCCTCTCTTCAAGCTCTTCAACATGGGACATTAATTTCTCCATTTGGCTCAACTCCAAAATCTTGGACTTTTCTCGATCTTGCTCGTTTCTTCCTTGTTTTGCTCGTTTTTCACTACAAAACACAATTTCCTTGTCAAAAAGGGTTATATGCACAAAGTATAGCATTTAAGGGTCAAATATGAACATAAGCACATCAAAACCATATAGAAATGGATGCAAAAATATGCAATTATGACCCTAATCAATTTGCAATGATAATTGATGTGCTTAAATATTAGTGTATACCTCTGCAGCATGCTTTATAATCCCTTTCTTTCCAAAAGGTGATTCAGGTGTCATTCTTGAACACTTGAACTCATCCTTTTTTTCGGTTCTCCTCCACTGAGTTAAATTTTTCTGTTTGAGAGCTTTGAATGCAATTGCATGATCGTGCTTTCACTTCTTTGAGACGACCTTATTCCAGCAGAAAATATGTCCTTGCTCAATGTCGTACACCATTTATCTTTAAGACTATAGAGTCTCTTAAACCAGGCATTGTTTTCCAGTCCATAAGTTTTTATCATGTTTTCCCAGGAGATTTCAAACTCTTTCTCATCAATACAACTTGTTAAGCAATGGTTGTTTGCCAAAATCGTGTATGATTTCCAAGCAAGTGAACGTGGTCGTTGTTGTCGTGGCAAGTTAACCAAGTTAAATATCGAACACATGGAAACAATGTGATATCAAGCAAGCATTGAATGTCTACAAAGGCTAATAGCTAGGAAAGCAAGAAAACCATCAAGGATTCTATCAACTATGGCAAAGCAAAGTAAATCCTAACTATCACCTCAAAGAAGTGAGCAAGTGTGAAGTGTATATGGAAGTAATCCTACTATAGTTCCTCTAGAATCCTATCCATCCTAGCATGCAAAAGGTCTCTTGGTGTCTTAATCAAGCCAACTAGTGTCTAGATCTCTCTACAACACAAGGTAAGGCTCTATTAGGTGTCTAGATCTCTCTACAACTCCTAACACTCCAATTAAGAGGTCTTAGGCTAATATGCAATTCTCATTGGTCATACTAGCAATATATCAAACACTTGGCATGCATAAAGTTCTTATAGCTCAATTCTCATTTCATTGCTAAAGCATACAAGCCATACAATCTAATTAAACATCCCAAGCATTCATACAAGTCATTAATAAGAGAACTAATCCAACAAGATCACTAATTCATGCATAGGATTAACAAGAACTAAATTCACCATAGTATTCATACAACCATGCAACAAGGATATTAGCCCATGGCTAATTGGAAATGAAGAACAACAATTAAGCTATACAAAAACATGATTAACACTAATATGAAATGAAATACAAGAAATCTTACCAATTGTTGGAGAATTAAAATTACAAGCATCAAACCTTGAAAAGCTATCTTCTAATCCGGAATGCAAAATGAGAAATTGAACCGTACAATTGTAGCTTGAATCGAGACTAAACTAATGGAACAAACAGATTAAAGATCCAATGGTTGGATCAAAAGTAATTGTAGAGAGAAGTATGAAATCTACACTAACCCAACTTGGAAACTACCTCTAACCTCTCTCTAAACTAATCTAAGAACTAACTAATGATTATCTAATACTTGGAAATCTGATCCTTGAGGTATTTATAGTGCCCACAATGTTTGGTCAAAAAAACCCTTCATTAAACGCGCGAAAAGACGAAACTGCCCTTCGAAAATGTGAAATCCGGGCATCACACGAGTGTGCACAGTCGTCACACGAGTCTGACTCGTGTGATCACTCGTGCGGTTTGATCTCGCCTGAACCAGAGCCTCATCGTACGAGCCCAAGGCAATGGTCGCTCGAGTCTGGCCTTGTGGTCGCTCGAGTCCAGCTTCGGCTTGTGCGATCGATCCTCGACTTCCTCATTTTCTTCATATCTTGAGTTCTAGAGCTCCGATTGACTCGATTCTTTTTACGTTGCGACCCTCTCTTCGAACTCTTCGACATGGTATATCATTTGCCTCCATTGGATCAACTCATATTTTTTGGACTTTTACGAACTTGCTCGTCTTTTGCCGGTTTTTGCTCATTTTCACTACAAAATATATTTTCTTGCCACAAAATGGTTAATAGCACAATTTATACCAAATTAGGGTCAAAAATGAACATAAGCACATCAAAAACATAGAGAAATGGATGCAAAAATATGCAATTATGACCCTAATCAATGGTTAAAAGCACTTTTGAAGGGACCATCTTTCTTTAGTTCTCCAAATCTGTTGATTGCATTTTGTTGTAGATGCCAAAGACATAATTTGTGTCTTGTGTCTGGAAATTGCTATAATAGGAATACAAGATAAAGAATATAACCAAAGACCAATATAATAATATCTATAATTTAGTTAATACCCATAGTTCACTTTAGTATTACAATAACATTATATTTTCAATACTTGAAGTACATTATATACATACACGAAGAACAATTATATAATACCTCAAGAAAGGATATGGATACCCGAAGGTATTTTTTAAAATACATATGAATTGAATATGTATAATTTTTTTAATAACTAACATCTGTATTTTATATCTTTTCCATTGCATTTGTTATATTCTGTAATAGAAATACAAGTTAAATAATATAAACAAAGAACAATTAAATAATAACTATAAATTATTTTAATAATACTTGTAGATTAATTCATTATTACTCTTAGATTGTATTATTAATACCTGAAGTAAATTATATGTATACCCAAAGAATAATTTTATAATACCCTAAGAGCAAATATGTATAACTCAGAATTGAAAATGTATAATTTCTCTAATAACTAACATATATATTTTCATACCTTTTCGAGTGTATTTGTTATTGTCAAATCTTGGTCTGTGAATATTGTTTTAGGGCTTTTATACCTCATTGATTTCTTGAACATTTGAAAAAGCCACTCAAATGTTTCTGTCTTCTCATCGGATATAAATGCACAGCCAAACATGACATTCTTCCAGTGATTGTTTATTCTAACAAAAGGAGCACAAATCAAGTTGTACTTATTTGTTCTGTATGTTGTGCCGAAAACCATTACATCCCCATACATATCATAATCTTCCATCATCAATGAGTCTCTCCAAAATATACTCGAGAGTCTTCCATCTTCATTTAATCTGATCTTGTAAATAAAACTCTTTTCTTTAGATTTTTGTTTCCATAATATGAATTAAATTACTATAGCATTTCCTCCTCTAACTTCTTGCATTTTCAGTTTATTCACCAGATTGTAATGGTCTTTCACTGTGTGGCCCAAATTTTCTTCTCCACCAACCTCATGTGCCATATATCTATATGAATCAATAGCTCTCATTCCCGATGATACCATATCCTCTATAACCTTGCTTTTTTCTAATGTAATTTGTCTTTCTGAGCGATGTAAATGACCCCACTTTGTTATAGTCAAGACATGATTATGTTCCATATCATGCTGGACAACTTCATATTTTCCATGATTATTTCTCCTGATTAGAATCCTAGCCTTGCACTCTGTTATTGTAATTCCAATACTTCTTTTTTCACTGATATTCCAGTGTTTGAACCAGTATCAATTTTCTTAACCCTGAACAAGAACACACAAACTTCTTTGCTAATAATATACTTTTGTCAAGTGTAGAATATCTGTTAGTTGATTTTCTCACACTGAATCTTAAAGAACGTGCATGCATGTAGTACAATTTATACATTTAATGAATTGTATCTTTCTCCAGTCCAATGAAAGAACCTCTTATATCACGGCATTCAGTACTAGATTCTGATTTATGACAAAATACATATCAGTCAATGTAATAAAATAATATAATGTACTATAATAACATAAGAAACATTTGATTAATCCAATGTATTACATTTGTAAGAGTTTCTGATTTATTCATTACTAATACCTCAATAATATTTTATAATACCCGAAGAGTTCTATATTAATACCTGAAGAGTTTAATATGAATACCTGAAGAGTTTAATGTGAACAAGGATTAAAATTTCGCGAAATTTCGGAAATTTGAGGGTACCGATATGGAAATTCACTTGAACGATTATTTTTCCAAAATTTCGGTCAAATTTCGGTAAAATTTCGGGAAATTTTGGCGAAATTTCGATATCGGTCCAGGGTAATTCAAAATGTGCAGATTATCGAGAAATATCGTGGAAATTTCGGTAATTTATCGGTCAAAATTTCGGAAAATTTCGGGAAATTTTCGGAATTTTTTTTTTTCTCTAATTTGATGACTTGGTACCATTATTGCTTAGACCAAGATGGTCTTTCTTATTTTACATTTGAGGATCATAGGACATCATTTTGATATTAGTTGTGTAATATTCAATAATTATGAACAATTGTTGTATCGTTTTATATGTCTTACGTATGTTTTCTTGATATGTTTGTTGTAAGATTCTCATTTTATTGTGATTTTAAGTTCAATTAATGTATTAAGACTAGTAATAATATTGTCTAAAATTTCATGTTAAATTTCCATCATTTTAATGAAATTTCTGTGAATTTTCTATTTTTTACCGATATCGATATTCGATATCGATATTTCCACCGATATATCCATAAATTCAGGGTACCGATATTTCCGTCGATACCGATATTTTCATCCTTGAATGTGAATACCTATATTATATTCAATAATACCTAATATATTATTTAAATAGTAACTGGAGAAATATTCATAATCATACCTTCTTCATTAATTGGGTCTGGTTCTTCTAAATTGATGATGCAATTTTCTATTTGCTCATGTTGTGCTTCTGTTTGATGTTCTTCTTCTATTTCTTCTTCTTCATCTCTAACTTGAATTTTGTAGAGATCATCTGCTGTGAGTAAAATAACATAAGAAACACTTTATTAATCCAATATATTACATACTGTAAGAGTTTCTGATTTATTCATTACACAAAGAGTTCTAAATTAATACCCGAAGAGTTCTATATTAATACCCGAAGATTTCTATATTAATACCCGAAGAGTTCTATATTAATACTCGAAGATTTCTATATTAATACTCGAAGAGTTTAATTTGAATACCTATATGATATTCAATAATACCTCACATATTATTGAATAATAACTGAAAAAAATTCATTATCGTACCTTCTTCCACATTAATTTGTTATGTTTCTTCCACATTGATGATGCAAATTTCTTTTTGCTCATGTTTTTCATCTGTTTATGTTCTTCTATTTCTTCTTCTTCATCTCTAACTTGAATTGTATATAGATCTTCTGTTTGATGTTCTTCTGTGTGTAAAATAGTTTTAGAAAATTATTATAATATGATTTTTTGCATAAATTTGTTGAAGGATTTCTATATAAAATACCTGTTGAATCGAAGTTTTCAGTTGGATCGTCCATAATATCGTGCTTAATTCTGTATCTTCTTTTTTATTGAAAAAACCCAGCATTGTTCTTCAAGTTTTTTTGTTCGTGCGATTATTAGGTAAAAAACGGGTCTGACCCGTTTTATTATAAGATTCATGAATTTTTAATTGTTTGGGCTGGTCAAAATTAAATTAGGAAATTGAGCCCAATTAGGGGTGCACGACATGCAATAGGTTCCGCAGCAGAACCACTCTTTATAATAACATATTTGCAAGGAGAAATACAAAAATTATATCTTTTAAATAAAGTTATTTTATTTCTAACAATTCTATTTTTGTAATCATTTTATGGGACATATGTGCTGGAGTGATGTCATCACCTGCACACATTTTAGTTTGTTGGGACAATCTGAGTGTTTTGATTAGATCCCAAAACCCCTGATGATTTGCCTAAGTACAGTTAGTCAGGATTTTCTAGTTCAGGATAGTCAGGTTAGGGATTCAGTTCAGGAGGAACGTATTGAAGACTGAAGAATATTGGAGTCGACCCAATTACCTGAAGTCTGAAGTGCTACTTGCCCTGAAGAAGGTCAGAGTCAGTCTTGCTGAAGATTGTCTGAACTGAAGCTGAAGACCGAAGCTTGAAGATCCATCCTGAAGACAATCCGGAGAACCATTGACTGATGTTTCTACTGAGTACACTAAGCATGCTCAGGACAGAACTTAGTCAGTGAAGAGTTGTGTAACCTATCAGGCCGAGCTGAATGCTCGTAAGACCTGACTTAGGCCTTGAGTCAGTTTATCTGACTCATGTAAGTCCAAAGCAAAAAGGTTACACATACTGGGCTGAATAACCTATCAGGCTGAGCTGAATGCTTGTAAGACATGTCTTAGGTCTTGGTTCAGTTTACCTGACCCATGTAAGTCCAAAGCAAAAAGGTTATTTATGCTATGGGAAAGTTTACATTTATGTTAACACCTGAGAGACAAAGAGAATGTCAGTGGACTCCATTAAAGACAAACATTCATGCTGAGTAAATGACAAGAGACTCAGAGTATTGAATGTACGAGGAAAGGACAAGTGTCAGATGGTCAACTAGCCATTTGAACGGAGAGCCAATGATCTTTCGACACGCATGTACGGAGTCTGTGAAGCAGTTAATACGACATTTAATGTATCTCGGAGTTGCAGGCGGCGGGACAAAAATTGCCAGATTAAGCATGGCAATTAGGTCAATAGTACATCTAGCCTGCAACCACCCTAAAATAGGAAAGATTTGGGTAGATCTCCTCCAACGGATCTATTTTGAATCTTGCCTATAAATACAGAGAGCCTTGCACCTATTCAAGGCTAACGGGAAATTTCCAAGCGAAAGCTCTCAAGAATCCAAGCACTCAAAGCATACTTTGAACAACACTCTGCAATTAAATTTCCCTAGTGTTGTAGTAGAATTCACTCTGTATTTGCTTAGTCTTGATAGCTCTTATCTTTAGCATTGCATTGTATTGCTAGGGCTATCCTTAGTTGGAAACCAAGAATACCAAACCACTCAAGGTGTGAGATTGGTTGGTTAGAAGGACTGGGACTTGTAAAACGCCCAGGGGTCAGTTCCTAAGAGAGGAAGTTGGCTATTCGTGTCCCTTGGCACGTAAAAACTAAGCACCTATCCTCAGGGTTTTGAGGGTAGCTTCCTGTTAAATCAGGCCGTGGACGTAGGAGTTGGTTATCTCCGAACCACATTAAAAAGACCCTTGTGTGCTGATTTACATTCATGTTCCGGATCATAAATGTCATTCATATTAAACTGAATATACTACATTGTTTTGATCTTCAGGCTGAATCAATCATCCCGAGTCTTAATATTGTGCACCAGCCTTAACCACCCATTTACTAAGCAAACTCAGAGAAAGGTTTTCAGAAGCTAAAACGAGTAGAAACTAAGGGCTCACATTCCGTACGTACTCTAGCTTACTGAGATAGTAATCTAACTGACTTGCTTCTGAGCAGTCAGTAGGTTTGTTATCTCTACTGAGCTTCCGAGCACATTACTCACACTCAGCCTATCTCACTCCATTACTGACTTGTCCCTGCTGCCCCTGCGGACTATCAGTTTTGCTGAGTAACATCAGGATCTTCCTGACTAAGCGTGTAAGAGTATTTTTCTGAGTCTTCAGAAAAATCTAACATCAGTGTATTCCCCCCATACACTGATTTAACTCATTTCGGGACCAACAAGTGGTATCAGAGCAGTGGTTCAAAAGAGCACTAACTTTGTTTACCAATAGTTTCTAAGGAAAAATTTTTGGTGGTCAACTGAACAAATCTTATTTCTGAAAACTTGCATTCATGGCATCCGATTCTAAACGCCTGGAAGGAAGTCTTCCTGAATTTTCTATTGACAATTATGATTATTGGAAATTCAGGGTCCTTGCACATCTCTACTCTATCCATGATCAGATGCCCCAGGTGATTGAGCATGGTCCGATCAGATTTATGAGGAATCTTCAGACCACCTGGCCCGTAGCTGGCAATTTCCCTGTTCTGGCTGCCGGAGATGAGCCTGTGGAGAGGTCCGCGCTTACATCTGATCAGATTAAGCAAGTCGAACTGGATAATGTTGCAAAGAACATTATACTCCACACCGTTTCTTACGAGAACTCGGTTAGGCTCATGCATCTGACTACTGCGAAGGAGATCTGGGATGCTCTGAAGGAGATGTGTGAGGGCTCAGAGAAGATCAAGGAGAACAAGAGAGATCTTGCCATCAGGAAGTTTGAGGCCTTTCGGATGTTGGATGGAGAATCCATCGATCAGATAGAAGCTCGGTTCATTAAGATGATGAACGAGCTAGCAACCCTTGGGAAGGACTTTCCCAAGAGGGAGGTGTCGTCTAAAATCCTGAACTGTCTCACCTATTCTCAGAGTTAAAGGCTCTGGAATTCGACCTCTATAAGAGGAAGAAGAAGGGTGTTGTCAGTGAGGAGGTGAGTGAGGAAAAGACACCTGAGAAGGAAAAGAGTTTGGCTCTTAAAGCTACTCCTGAGCCTGAGGCTGGATCTGGCTCGAAATCACTCAGAGATATGAGCAAGGATGAGCTAGCCCTGGAGTACAGCCTGATGGCACGAAGATTTGAGAGGCTGAACTCTCATTTCGGTAGGTATAAGAAGTTTTATACTGACTCCTGTGATCGCAGGTATTCCAGCCCCAGGAGATCGAGACCCCGTAGGGAAGAAATTAGGGGTTCAGATTCCAGGAGAGAGAGAGAGGAGCCTGAGCGGCGCAGAGAAGAGAAGAGGAGAGATGATGCTGATCCCAGAAGATCCAGCTCCAAACCAGAAAGATCATCAGGGAGCAGGAGGGAGTCATCTGATAAAAGGTACACTGACAAAAAGGGTGTTTCTAATGTAGATCAGTGTTACCACTGCCACAAGACCGGACATTATCAGTATAATTGTCCGGAGCTCAGCGCTGAAGAAAGAGAAGATCGGAGAGCAAAGAGAGAGCTCAGGGCATCAGACCGGAAAACTATGCTTGCCGAGGATTCCTCAGATTCAGATGGCCCAGGACCCCGGTCCCCTGTACTCTTCTCCGATGAGGAGTATGATGATCTCTGCCTGATGGCAGATGATGAGGTATGTTCTTCTGGCTCTTCTCTTGATCACGCATCTGAGCTGAGCTCAGATTCAGCAGGAGAACTCGTCCTTCAGCTCGCCCTAGAGCAATTGATGGTTGATTTCTCAAGGCTGCAAGAGACTCATATTCACACAGTGGATATGAATGCACAACTGAGTGGGGAGAATGATCGGCTAACTGAGTCTCTCAGAGTAAGGGATACTGAGGAAGCACTGAGACTAGTAAACCTCCAGGAAGAGTTGCTACATGCCCAACATAGGCATGATGAAACTCCAGTGGCGGTTGAAAGACGCAATGCTATAATTAGCTCGCTGATTGAGACTCGTGACACTGATCAGTTCCTTGCTCAGGAACAGCAGATGATTGAGCGAATTGATCTGAGAGGGATGTTCGAAACTGAGTGGCAAGCTCGCCTTAGTGCTGAGCAAACTGCTTGGGATCTTGAGCTGATCTCAAAAGAGAATGCTCATCAGAAACTGATGCTTCAGTACACCACTGAGCTTGAGGCCCTGAATAGAGAAAATGTGCGCCTTGAGGAAAAGTTGAAGAAGTTACATATATTTTCCCAAGTGGTTGATGAGTTAACAAGTTTCTCTCAGCTGACAGATGGTGCCAAAGTTGGGTTAGGCTATGATGTCTCTAAAGACCCAAAGGGCAAGAAGAAGAGAGGTGCTTCAGGGAGCAACTCTTAGAAGAAGTTTGTCCCTGCCCAAACTGAGGAGAAAAGCCCAAGTGTTGCTCGTCAGGATAAAGGCAAAGGGAAGGAGAAAGTGCCTGAACCTGCCAGGCAAAGGACTGAGGAATCTAGGCCAAAACCTAAGGGAAAGGCTCAGACTTCTCATCCTGAGTCGAGGAAGAAGGACCAAGGGAACTCCAAGGCTCAGCCTAGGAACCCTCAGGCTGGAAAGAACTCAGCCCCAAGTACTTCTCAGGCTCAGCCTAGAAATACTCAGGGCAGAGGGAACTCTGGTCAGAGGAGGCCTCAGGCAAGGCCAAGGACTACTGAGGTCCAAAGGCCTCAGACAAGGCACAGGGCCCATCAGGAGCGTCCCAATCCTCAGAGGAGAAGGACAAACGAAATGGTCCCTGAAAGGCAATGGAGACCTAACTCAGATAACACTCAGGCCAGACCTCAAGTGCCTAGAGGTCAGGCCCGAGCTGTTCCTTCTCAGGACTGACCTCAGCCCAATGCACTCAGGCCAAAGAGGAACAGGAGGCCCGCCCCCAGGAATCAATCCAGGGCTCCTGAGACTCAGACTGACACACATACACCCTCAACTTCCCAGGCACAAAGGAAGAAGAGGACTGTGTATGTTGATGTTTCAGTGAGACAGGTTTACACTTCTGATGCCATCAGAATTGTTAAACAAATCTGAATCCCGAAGGGTATGGCTGACATTGTAGGACCCAATACGAGATGAGTACCTGAGGCCTAATTCCTTTCAGGTCACTGCGGGCCAGAAGAAGAAGAAGGAGGATCTGATGAAGGACTGGTACTTGGACTCAGGGTGTTCGAGGCACATGAGCGGATTTCGTGATCTCTTTCAGGACTACATAGCTCAGGAAGGTCCGCAGGTAATCTTTGATGATAACTCTAAGTGTTTCACCAGAGGATTCGGTACCCTTGTTGTTGGTTCTGTTAAAGTGCTTAATGTATCCTATGTTGAGGGTCTTAGGCATTACCTGCTTTCGGTTAGTCAGTTTTGTGACCGTGGTTATAGTGTAGAGTTTTCATCTAACATATGCCTTGTTAAAGACAAATCTACACTACAGGTTCTG
The DNA here is from genome assembly GCA_026898435.1 of Prunella vulgaris. Classification (NCBI taxonomy): domain Eukaryota; kingdom Viridiplantae; phylum Streptophyta; class Magnoliopsida; order Lamiales; family Lamiaceae; genus Prunella; species Prunella vulgaris. The sequence continues at coordinate 4,566 of JAPKLY010001559.1, read as the reverse complement.
ATTACAGGTGTCAGGAGAGGCAACGTTTATTTTACTGACTTTAAAAGCAGCTCTCCTGAAACTTGTTTGGTCGCTAAGAGCTCTTCTGAGCTCAGTTGGCTTTGGCATAAACGCCTGAGTTACTTAAACTTCAAGATTATTACCAAAATCTCTCGACTTTCTCTTATAGAGGGTCTACCTAATGAAGTTTTTAACAAAGACCACGTGTGCGGAGCATGTCAGGAAGGCAAGCAAACCAAAGCTTCATTCAAGGAGAAACATGCCTTCTCAACTGACAGAGTGCTTCAGCTCCTGCACATGGATCTCTTTGGTCCAATTACTCCTGTCAGCATGAATGGTAGGAAATATACCCTTGTTGTTGTTGATGATTATTCCAGGTACACATGGGTTATTTTCTTGCTGAACAAGAAGGAGACTCAGATCAAGTTTCCAGAGTTACTCAAGAAATTGAGTACTGAACAGGGTTAGAGCATCGTCAGGATCAGATCAGATCGGGGAACTGAGTTTATTAACTCTATTATAACTAATTTTTGTACTGACCTTGGTATTGCTCATGAGACTTCTGCAGCTAGGACCCCTCAGCAGAATGGGGTAGATGATAGAAGAAACCGGACCCTGAAGGAAGCAGCCAGGACCATGTTGGCTGAGTCAGGACTACCCAAGAAGTACTGGGCTGAAGCAATCAACACTGCTTGCTACACTCAGAACTTATCTATGCTGAACAAACCACATGCTCAGACACCTTATGAAACTTGGAATAAAAAGAAGCCTTGCATCTCCTATTTCCATATTTTTTGGTGTAAGTGTTTCATCCTGAACATTGGGAAAGACCAGCTGAAAGCCTTTGATAGCATGTCTGATGAGGGAGTTTTCTTAGGATACTCCTCAGTCAGCAAAGCTTTCAGGGTGTATAACTGTCAGACTCTTTGTGTGGAGGAAACACCTCATGTTGTGTTTGATGAGACTACATCAGTGCGTAGAAAACAGGTTCTATGTCCTGACACTGAGCGGGTTATCAAGTGGGTGACAAGACTGAGCCTGAAGAATCCTGAATTCAAGATCAAACTTGTGAGTGCTCCCAAGGGATGGGATGATGATGTTGATGATGATGATCACGATGGACCTCAGGCCAACCCTCAGTAAGCCCCAGCCTCAGAGAATGTTGAGTCTCAGACGGAGGCACAGACTCAACCTGAGGTACATACTATCAGTGATGATGCTTCTGCACCTGAGACAGTTACTGAGTCCAACTCATTAGGGGGAAACAATGTCCCTGATATTGCACAACCCTCAGGGAATAGCTCAGTGTCCACTGTTCTTGCTCGTTCCGCTTCTTTGCCTGTTATTGTCGAGACTAACATTTCAGGATCAGGCGAGGGAACTTCAGCAGCTCCCAGTGCAGCCATCAGCAAGAGGCGGTGGCTAGATGATCACTCATTGGCTGACATCATTGGTGATGTCAATGAGAGGGTCAGGACGAGGTTGTCCTTTGGCGAGAGTGTTATGTTCTGCTGTTTCCTAAGCTATGAGGAACCTAAGAGCATAGAAGAAGCTCTTGCTGACTCCAACTGGATCCTAGCCATGCAGGATGAGCTCAATCAGTTTGAGTGGAATCAGATTTGGGAGTTAGTTGATAGACCTAAGCGTCAACATGTTATTGGCACCAAGTGGGTCTTCAAGAACAAGAGGGATGAGAAGAATGTTGTTGTCAGAAACAAGGCCAGACTAGTGGCAAAGGGTTACTCTCAGGCCGAAGGGATCGACTATGATGAGACCTTTGCTCCGGTCGCAAGGTTAGAGGCAATCAGGCTGTTCTTGGCTTATGCAACATTCAAGAAGTTCAAGGTGTATCAGCTGGACGTAAAGAGTGCTTTTCTGAATGGTGTACTAATCGAGGAGGTTTATGTGGAACAACCTCCAGGGTTCGAAGTTGGTAACAAGGTGTATCACCTAAAGAAAGCCCTTTATGGCCTGAAGCAAGCTCCCAGGGCTCGGTATGATACACTCTCCCAGTTCCTGATAGACCACGGGTTCGTGAAAGGAACAGTGGACAGGACCCTCTTCAGGATATCCGAAGGGGAGGACAGTCTCTTAGTTTAGATTTATGTGGATGACATAATATTTGGATCTCCTAATCTAAAGCTTTGTGAGAAATTCTCCAAGCTAATGACTGGGAAATTTGAGATGTCAATGATGGGAGAAATGAACTTCTTTCTAGGTCTCCAAGTCAGGCAATCTGACTCCGAAATTTTCATTAATTAGTCCAAATATGTGAGGGACTTGATTCAGAAATTTTGAGTTCAGACCAGCAAAGTTTCACGTATTCCCATGAACACAAATGAGAAGCTGGATCAGGACAAAGAAGGAGCCTCAGTGAATCAGACTGAATATAGGGCACTGATTGGTTCTGTTGGGACAATCTGAGATTTTGATTAGATCCCAAAACCCCTGATGAATCTGCCTAAGTATAGTTGTTCAGGTTGAAATAATTCAGGATAGTTAGGTTAGGAATTCAGTACAGGAGGAACTCGCTGAAGACTGAAGAATATTGGAGTCGACCCAGTTTACTGAAGTCTGAAGTGTAATCCATCCTGAATGAGTCAGTCGGTCTTGCTGAAGATTGCCTGATCTGAAGCTGAAGATCGAAGCCTGATGATCCATCCTGAAGACAATCCTGAAGTACCATTGGCTGATGTTTCTACTGAGTACACTAAGCATACTCAGGACAGAAGTTAGTCACTGAAGAGTAAGTGTTACCTATCAGGCTGTGCTGAATGCACTTAAGACCTGACTTAGGCCTTGGTTCAGTTTACCTAAATCATGTAAGTCCAAAAGCAAAAAGGTTACACATACTGAGCTGAATAATCTATCAGGTTGTGCTGAATACACATAAGACCTGAGTTATTAACAAGAGACTCAGAGTATTGAATGTACGAAGCAGGACAAATGTCTGAAGGTCAACTAGCCGTTAGAGTGAAGAGCCAATGATCTTTCGACACGTATGTACGGAGTCTGCGCAGCATTTAATGCTGTATTTAATGCGTCTCAAAAGTTACAGGCGATGGGACAACTTGCCAGAATAAGCATGGCGGTTAGGTCAAACAGTATTTATAGCCTGCAAACACCCTAAAATAGGAAAGATTTGATTTGATCTCCTCCAACGGATCTATTTTGAATCTTGCCTATAAATATGGAGAGTCTTGCACCCATTCAAGGCTAACGGGAAATTTCCAAGAGAAAGCTCTCAAGAATCCAAGCTCTCAAAGCATACTATATGCAACACTCTGCAATTAAATTTCCCTAGTGTTGTAGTAGGATTAACTCTGTATTTGCTTAGATCGATAGCTCTAATATTTAGCATTATTTTGTATTGCTAGAGCTATCTTAGTTGGTAACCAGAATACCAAACTACTCAAGGTGTGAGATTGGTTGGTTAGAAGGACTGGGACTTGTAAAACGCCCAGGGGTCAGTTCCTAAGAGAGGAAGTTGGGTACTCGTGTCCCTTGGCACGTAAAACCAACTACCTATCCTCAGGGTTTTGAGGATAGCTTCCTGTTAAATCAGGTCGTGGACGTAGGAGTTGGTTATCTCCGAACCACGTTAAAAAGTCCCCTGTGCTGATTGACTATTCTGTTCAGGATCATAACTGTCTTCATAATAAACTGAACATTCTGCATCGTTTTTATATTCAGGACTGAATTAATCACCCTGAATCTTAATACTGTGCACTCAGCCTTAACCACCAGTTTACTAAGCAAGTTCAGAGAAAATGTTTTCAGAAACTTAAAACGAGTAGAAACTAAGGGCTCACTTTCCGCACGTACTCTAGCTCACTGAGATAGCAGTCCAACTGACCCGCTTCCGAGCAGTCAGTAGGTTTGTTATCTCTATTGAGCTTCCGAGCAGTTTACTCACACTCAGTTTATCTGACTTGTTATTGAACCGTCTGTTGGTCCCAAAGGCAGGTTTTAGGGAAGAATACACTTGAACAAGTCTAGAAAGGGGGGTTGAATAGACTTGTAAGGATTCAAAAAACCTTTTTCAATTTTACCGGCTTATTCAGAAAATCAGCAGACTACTTGAGGTAGTCTGAATTTTGAAAATAGTGCGTTGTGTATAGTGCAGAAACGTTTTTTAATGAAAATCGGTTTTTAGGTGATGTGCACAAATAAGAACAGAAAGAAATACGAAGAGACACAGGGGATTTATAGTGGTTCGGACCAACTGTCCTACATCCACTCTCCTCAATCCAACTTGGACTTGAGGGGCTCTCCACTAACTCACTTACTCACTTACTTACACAGTTTGAGAGTACTACTCTCTTACAACTTGTCAATGCTACAAGCACAATTGACTTCTCACAGCTTCTACAAAGCTTTTACAAAGGATAAGTATGAATGGTGTTTTTTAGCGTAAGTGATAAATCTGACAGAGTATCGGCTAGCTTAATGTGCGTGTAAATCCAATACTGAAATTATCACTATTACTCTAATTTATAGGATCAAATAACTAGCCGTAGGGATGGACTAGAAATCTGAGATCCTATATTCTCGTATTCAATCAAT
>JAPKLY010001558.1:0-40370 GCA_026898435.1 Prunella vulgaris | reverse complement strand
ATCCATCTCTCTGCAACTTGATCCTGAGTTAATCATCCCTCCTGACCACTTAGTTCAATCATGAACTGAGATTCATACTGAATCGTCTACACCTGGGTCAAGAAGTCCTAACTCTACTGACAACTCAACAAACCTGGTTTCAGGCAAAGCCTTAGTCAGGATGTCAGCTCTCTGTTTGTCAGTAGGGATCCTCTCCATCCTTATATCCTTCTTCTCAACATGATCTCTTATCAAGTGATGTGTGATGTCTACATTCTTACACCTTATGTGTAAGACTGAGTTTTGAGATATGGCTATGGCACTGTTATTGTCACAATAAATTGGGACTTCAGTAGCCTCTACTTGGTAGTCACTCAGTTGTTGCTTCAACCAAAGAATTTGGGAGCAACAACTGTCTGCCGCCATATACTCAGCCTCAGTTGTAGACGTTGCAACACTTGTTTTCTTAGAAAACTAAGAGATCGGTTTGCTTCCTACAAACTGACATGTGTCTGTTGTTGATTTCCTATCAATCCTACAGCCTCCATAATCAGCATCAAAATAACCTGTCAGTTCTAGGTTGTCATCAGAGGGATACCAAAGTCCTAAATTGATTGTACCCTTAAAGTATTTTAGAATCTTTTTTGCACTCTCTAGATGACTCTTCTTGGGATCAGACTGATCTCTTGCACAAACTCCAACTGCATAGGTGATGTCAGGACGACTTGCAGTCAGATACAACAACGAACCAATCAGTGTCCTATATTCAGTCTGATCTGCTGAGGGCCCCTCTTTGTCAGGATCCAGCTTCTCATTTGTGTTCATGGGAATACGTGAGACTTTGCTGGACTGAACTCCAAATTTCTGAATCAGATCCCTCGCATACCAGAGTCAGTTTGCCTGACCTGAAGACCTAAGAAGAAGTTCATCTCTCCCATCATTGACATCTCAAACTTCCCCATTATCAGCTTTGAGAATTTCTCACAAAGCCTCAGGTTCGGTGATCCAAAAATGATGTTATCGACATAAATTTGGACTAAGAGAATGTCCTCCCCTTCGGATATCTTGAATAGGGTCATGTCCACTGTTCCTTTCACGAACCCATGGTTGATTAGGAACTGAGAGAGAGTATCATACCAAGGTCTAGGAGCTTGTTTCAGGCCGTAAAGTGCTTTCTTCAGGTGATACACCTTGTCACCAACTTCGAACCCAGGAGGTTGCTCCACATAAACCTCCTCGTTCAGAATTCCATTGAGGAAAGCACTCTTCACATCCATCTGATACACCTTGAACTTCTTAAACATTGCATAAGCCAAGAACAACCTGATTGCCTCTAATCTTGCGACCAGAGCGAAGGTCTCATCATAGTCAATCCCTTCGGCCTGAGAGTAACCTTAGCCACCAGTCTAGCCTTGTTCCTGACAACAACAGTCTTCTCATCCTCTTGTTCATGAAGACCCACTTGGTGCCAATAACATGTTGACGCCTAGGTCTATCAACTAACTCCCAAACTTGATTCCGCTCAAACTGATTCAGCTCATCCTGCATGGCTACGATCCAATTGGGGTCAACAAGAGCTTCTTCTATGTTCTTAGGTTCCTGATCAGACAGGAAACAACAAAATATAGCACTCTCGCCATGGAACAACCTTGTCCTGACCCCCTCATTGATATCACCAATGATATCTACCAATGAGTGATCAGAGAGCCTTATCCTCTGACTGACTAGAGCACTGGTAGCAGCTTCTGACGTTCCCTCACCTGATCCTGAAATGTTAGTCTCAATAACATGTAGAGAAGCAGAACGAGCAAGAACAGGGGACACTGAGTCATTCCCTGAGGTTTGTCCAATGTCAGGGACATTGTTTCCCCCTACAGAGTCAGACTCAGTAACTGTCTCAGGTGCAGAAGCATCATCACCGATAGTCCTTACCTCAGGTTGAGTCTATGCCTCCTTCTGAGACTCAACATTCTCCGAGGCTGAGGCTTGCTGAGGGTTGGTCTGAGGTTCATCCTGATTGTCATCATCATCCCATCCCATGGGAGCATGCACCAACTTGACCTTGAACTCAGGATTTTTCTTCAGGCTCAGTCTTGTCACCCTCTTGGTAACCCCCTCAGTGTCAGGACTTGGAACCTGTTTTCTACGCAATGATGCAGTCTCATCAAACACAACATGAGGTGTTTCATCCACACAAAGAGTCTGACAGTTGTACACCCTGAAGGCGTTGCTGACAGAGGAGTATCCTAAGAACACTCCCTCATTAAACTTGCTATCAAAGGCTTTCAACTGGTCTTTCCCATTGTTCAGGATGAAACACTTACACCCAAAAATATGGAAATAGGAGATGTGAGGCTTCCTCTTGTTCCATGTTTCATAGGGTGTCTGGGCATGTTGTTTGTTCAGCATAGATCTGTTCTGAGTGTAGCAAGCAGTATTGATTGCTTCAGCCCAGTACTTCTTGGGCAGTCCTGACTCAGCCAACATGGTCCTGGACGCTTCCTTCAGGGTCTGGTTCCTTCTCTCAGCTACTCCTTTCTGCTGCGGAGTCCTGCCTGAAGAAGTCTCATGAGCAACGCCAAGGTCAGTACAAAAATTAGTTATATAAGAGTTAATAAACTCCGTTCCTCGATCAGATCTGATCTTGACGATGCTCTGACCCTGTACAGTACTCAGTTTCCTGAGTAACTCTGGAAGCTTGACCTGAGTCTCCTTCTTATTCAGCAAGAAAATAACCAATGTGTACCTGGAATAATTAGCAACAACAACAAGGGTATATTTCCTACCATTCATGATGACAGGAGTAATCGGACCAAAGAGATCCATGTGCAGGAGCTGAAGCACTCTATCAGTTGAGAAGACATCTTTCTCCTTGAATGAAGCTTTGGTTTGCTTGCCTTCCTGACATGCTCCGCACACGTGGTATTTGCTAAAAACTTCATTAGGTAGACCCTCTAGAAGAGAAAGTCGAGAGATTTTGTTAAAATCTTGAAGTTTAAATGACTAAGGCATTTATGCCAAAGCCAACTGAGTTCGGAGAAACTCTTCACGACCAAACAACTTTTAGGAGAGCTGCTCTGAAAGTCAGTAAAATAAACGTTGCCTCTCCTGACACTTGTATTAAGAACCTGCAGTGTAGATTCATCTTTCACAAGGCATATATTCGAGGTAAACTCTACACTAAATCCGCGGTCACAAAACTGACTGACAGATAACAGGTTATGCCTAAGACCCTCTACATAGGATACATTAAGAACACGGACAGAACCAACAACAAGAGTACCAAACCCTGTGGTGAAACCCTTAGAGTTGTCACCAAAGGTAACCTGGGGGCCATCTTCTACAACATAGTCCTGAAAGAGATCACGAAATCTGGTCATGTGCCTGGAACAGCCTGAATCCAGGTACTAGTCCTACTTCTGATCCTCCCTTCTCTTCTTGCAGCCCGCAGCGACCTGAAAAGAATCAGGCCTCAGGTACACATCTCGTATTAGGTCCTATAGAGTCAGCCATACCCTTCGGGATCCAAATTTGTTTAACAATTCTAATAGCATCAGAAGTGTAAACCTGTCTCCCTGAAACATCAACATACATTGTTTTCTTCTTCCTTGGTACCTTGGAAGTTGATGGTGTATGGGTGTCAGCCTGAGGTTCAGGAGCCTTTGATTTCTTCTTGGGGGCAGGCCTCCTATTCCTCTTAGTCTTGGGTGCAATGGGCTAAGTGTTGTCCTGGGAAGGAGCAACTCGTTCCTGACCTCTTGGCACACGAGGTCGGGGCTGAGTGTTCTCGGAATCAGGATTCTATCACCCCTCAGGAACCAGTCGGTCAGTCCTTCTCCTAGTCGGATTAGGACGTCCTGGATGGGTCCTGCGCCCTACCTGAGGCGTCTGGGCCTCAGTATCCCTTGGCTTCGCCTGAGGCCCCCTCCACCCTGAATTCCCTCGACCCTGAGTATTCTGAGGCTGAGCCTTAGAAATACTCGGAGTGGAGTTCCTTGGGGCCTGAGGGTTCCGTTGGACCTTCTTCCTCGACTCCTGGTGAGGAACCTTGGCCTTTCCCTTAGGTTTTTGCCCTGATCCCTCAGCCGTTTGTCTTGTAGGTTCAGTGGGCAGTTTCTCCTTCCTTGAGCCGTTATCCTGACGGGCAATACTCTTGCCTTTGCCGTCAGTTTGGGCTGGGACAAACACTTTCTTAGAGTCGCTTCCTGAAGCACCTCTTTTCTTTTTTCCCATAGGGTTCTTTGAGTTATCATAACCCAACCCTACTTTAGCGTCGTCAGTATTCTGGGAGATAATTGTTAACTCATCAACCACTAGGGCTTACTTGTGTAACTTCTCCAGCTTTTCCTTCAGGTGCTCATTGTCCTTTTTCAGGGACTCAATTTCAGTGGTGTACTTAAGCACTAGTTGTTGGTCAACAATTTTCCTTGCAGTCTGCTCAAGACCCAGAGCAGCATGCTCAGCCCTGAGGCGAGTGTAAAACTCAGCGTTGAGCATCTTGCACAGGTAGATCTGCTCAACTTCCAACTGTTCCTGAATAAGGAACCGATCAACATCACGAGTCTCAATAAGAGAGGCCACGACAGCTTTCAGTCGTTCAACCTCAGAATGAGCTTCATCATTCCTATTACGGACATGAAGCAGCTCTTCCTTAAGGCTTACTAGTCTTAGAGCCTCCTCAGTGTCCCTTACTCTCAGAGACTCAGTGAGACGATCATTTTTGCCACTCAGATTCGCATTCACCTCCACTGTATGAGTATGAGTCTCCTGCAGCCTTGAAAAATCAACCATCAATTGCTCTAAGGCGAGCTGAAGGTCGAGATCTCGTACTAAGTCTGAGTTAAGCTCAGGTGTGTGATCAGGAGAAGAGGCAAAATAACATACCTCATCATCTGCCATCATGTAGACGTCATCATCCTCCTCATCAGAGAAGAGTTCAGGGGATCGGCGTCTTGGGCCATCAGAATCTGAGGAATCCTCAGCAAGCATAGCTCTCCGATTAGAAGCCCTAAGATCTCTATTTGCTCTCTAATCCTCTGGCTCACGAGTGCTGAGCTCCAGGCAGTCATACTGATAGTGCCCAATCTTCTTGTAATGGTAGCACTGATCTACATCACTTGCAGCAGATTTGTCAGTATAATGTTTACCTTCTGAGTCCCTCTTAATCCCTGATGATCTTTCAGGCTTGGAGCTGGATCTTCTGGGCTCAACATCATCTCTCCTCCTAGAGCTCTTCTCTTCTCTCCGGCGCTCAGGCTCCTCGTGCTCCGTCCTGGAATCAGCACCCCTCCTTTCTTCCCTCCGGGGGCTGGAATATCTTCGGTCCCTAGAATCAGTATAAAATTTCTTATACCTGACAAACCGTGAGTTGAGCTTCTTGAACCTCCTGGCCATCAGGTTGTACTCCAGGGCAAGCTCATCTTTACTCATCTCTCTCAGGGACTTAGATCCAGATCCAGCCTCAGGCTCATGAGTTGCTTTCAGAGCCACGCTCTTTTCCTTCTCAGATATCCTCGCCTCACTCACATCCTCATTGACCTCACCCTTTGTCTTCCTCTTATCGAGTTTGAATTCCAGAGCCTTTAACTCTGAGAAGAGGTAAGTGTGAGAGACGTTCGTAAGATCCTGAGTATTCTTTAACAAAATCACTCTTGTATCCCATCTTTCAGGGAGACAGTTAAGGATTTTCGAGGACACCTCCCTATTAGGGAACTCCTTCCCAAGAGTTGCCAGCTCGTTCATCATCTTAATGAAACGAGCTTCCATTTGATAGATGGATTCTTCATCCAGCATCTTGAATGCATCGAACTTCCAGATAGAAAGATCTCTCTTGTTCTCTTTGATCTTCTCAGAACCCTCACTCAACTCCGCTAGGGAATCCCAGATCTCTTTTGCTATCTTTAGGTGCATAAGCCTTACCGAATTCTCATAAGAAACGGTGTGGATTATAATGTTCTTCACAACATTATCCAGTCCGATCTGCTTAATCTGATCAGCAGTAAGCACGGACCTCTCCACCGCTTCCTCTCCTGCTTGGGGAACTGGGGCATTTCTGGTCACTGGCCAGGTAGTAGAACGATTTGTCATGAAGGTGATAGGTCCTTCCTCGATAATCCTGTACATCTGGTCATGAATGGAATGGAGATGAGCAAGAATTCTAAATTTCCAATAATCATAATTAGTAACAAAGAACTCATGAAGATTGTCCTCAAGGCGCTTAGAAGATGCCATGATATGCAAGTTTTCAGAAACAGATCAGTTCAGACGACCACCAAAAGTTTCTCCTAAGAAACTATCGGTACTCAAAAGTCAGCGGTCTTTTGAACCACTGCTCTGATACCACTTGTTGGTCCCGAAATAAGTAAATCAATGTATGGGGGGAATACACTGATGTCTGATTTTCCGAAATCTTCAGAAAATGCTCTTTCAGTCTTAGTCAGGAAGATCCTAATGTGTTCACAAAACTGATGGTCCACAGGGGCAGCAGGGACGGATCAGTATGGAACCAAATAGGCTAAGTCTGAGTAGTGCTCTCAGAAGCTCAGTAGTGATAACCCACCTACTGATCGCTCGGAAGCTAGTCAGTTGGATAGCTATCTTAGTAAGCTAGAGTACGTGCGGAAAGTGAGACCTTAAGTTTTTCTACTCGTTTTAGTTCCTGAAAACTTTGATCAGTATTACTTTTGGAAACTGTGATTAAGGCTGGTGCACAAGTTTAAGTATCAGGAGAATTGGTTCCTTCTGACAATTTTAAAACTGATGCAAGTGTGTTCAGTTTATGATGATGAAATATATGAACTTGAACGATAAATGTAAATCAGCACAAGGGGACATTTTTAACGTGGTTCAGAGATAACCAACTCCTACATCCACGACCTGATTGAACATGAAGCTACCCTCTACCACTGATGATAGGTGCTTATTTTTAACGTGCCAAGGTGCACGAGTAGCCTTCTTTCTCTCTTAGGAATCGACCCCCGGGCATTTTACAAGTCCCAGTCCTTCTAATCAACCTTCTCAAAAACTGGGGGGTTTGGTATTCTAGTTTCCAACTAGGATGTGTTAATCCTTCTAACAAATTAGTGCTATGGATAGGATTAACACTCTAAGCAATATACAGCTTAGATTCCTAGTACAACACTAGGGATATTTAAAACTTCAGAGTGTTGGTTCAAATACGCTTTGAGTGCTTGGAATCTTGAGAATGCTTTCAATTGAAAATTTCCCATAACCTTGAATGGGTGCAAGGTGATCTGTATTTATAGGGTGATTTGAAAAAGATCTGTTGGAGGAGATCTTGAGCAAATCAACCTATTTAAGGTAGGTGCAGACTTTGGTTGTCCTTGACTGACAATATCCATACTAACTATGGCAATTCTCTGATCTGCTGCTTGCAGTTTTGAGAAACATTAAATGTGGTGCAGCCTCCGTACATACGTGTCGCCTCCTCACTGGTCATTTGTCCAACGGCTAGTTTGTTGGCATTAACTTTGATAAACCTCGTACATTTATAACTCTGAGTTCCTTGTTCTTTACTCAGAATAAATGTATGTCTTTACTACGGAGATGCTGACATTCTCTTTGTTCCTCAAACTCCATTGCACGTGTAACCTTGCCTTGTTAGGACTTACAAGTATCAGATAAGCTGATACCAAGCCCAAGTCAGGACTTATGAACATCAGAGTTGACATTCAGCCTGATCAAGGTTACACTTGCCCTTCACTGATGGAGCACTGCCCTGAGCATGCTTAGTGTATTCAATATGGACCTCAACAGTGGTTGACTTCAGGATGGCTTCCATACAGCTTCTGGAGTCTTTTCAGGTTTCTCTGGTTCAGCTTCAGGTTGACCATCTTCAGGATGATCTTGACCTTCAGGGTTGGAAATACTTTTGACTTCAGACTTTTGGGACGTCACCATTAGTCTTTAATATTTAGCACGTTCCCCCTGAACTGAATATACCTGTGATTTGGGTCATAATTGCATGTTTTTGCATCCATTTCTATATGGTTTTGATGTGCTTATGTTCATATTTGACCCTAAAATGCTATACTTTGTGCATTTAACCCTTTTTGGCTAGAAAGTTATGTTTTGTAGTGAAAACGAGCAAAAATCGGCAAGAGACGAGCAAGTTTGTAAAAGTCCAGAAATTGTGAGTTGATCCAATGGAGGCAAATTATATACCATGTCGAAGGGTTCAAAGAGAGGGTCGCAATGGAAAATAAATCGAGTCAATCAGATCTCTAGAACTCAAGATATAAAGAAAATGAGGAAGTCGAGTATCGATCGGACGAGTCGAAGCCGGGCTCGTGCGCAACCAAGCCTGGGCTTGTGTGACCACAAGTCCGGATTCATGTGACAGGTCTCTGGTTCGTGCGACAAAGGACTGAACGAACGCAAGGAGGAGCTCGCACGAGTCCGGTTCGTTCAGCCACTATAGTGCACTCGTGCGATGCTCCGGCTGGACCCAATTTCGAGGGTTATTTCATCTTTTCCCGCGTTTAATGAAGGGTATTTTGGACTAAACTTTGTGCGCACTACAAACACTCCAAGGATCAGATTCTCAAGGCAATCTAGTTTAGTTCAAATCATAATTCAAGTTCTTAGATTAGATTAGAGAGAGAAAGGTAGTTACTAGTTGGGTTCATAAGATTTCTTCTTACGATTTCTTCGATTAATTTTAATCTACCGCTTTGATCATCGATCTGATTGTTCCTGCATTCTCTCCACACCAAGAGCTACATTTTGACCGATTATTTTGTAATTTCCATTGCTGGATCATTTTCTAGCATTTTAGAGGTAACTAGTATCTTTTCAATTCTCATTGTAATAGGTAATCTCTTTACATTTCTTGCATAATGATAATTGTTTCTAGCTTAATTGTTCTTTTGTTTACAAAATTAGCCATGGGCTAATTCTTTTATGTGTTGGTGTATGACTCCTATGGAGTAATGTGGTGATCATGTTGATATTTTGAATGCTATGAGTTGTATGATCAATTCTCTACATTGATGGATTGTATGAATGCTTTGCATGTGTAGTTGATCATAAGGACCATTAGGGAGTTAGTCTCATACGAGAGTAGAGCTATTTTCCTAAATCTTCTTGTTATTAGGCCAATGCATGCTAAGTGTTTGATAAAATTCCTAAGATAGTGAGAATTATCCTTAGTGAATTGGAAGAACAATTAGAGGCTTTGATGTGTATTTTGGGAGACCTTTTTGCATGTTAGAGTAGCTAGCCGATTGATTGTACAATACCTCATTGCATGATTAAGGGATACTTCACCATATGAAACACAGGATAGTACACTAGCACATATCTCTCACATTTGCTCACTTTGCAACCCAAGGTGATAGGTAGTTTACTTCTTTGACGCATTAGTAGACATATTAGATACATTTCCCCTTTATTGCTTTGTTTGCTTTCCAATTGAAACAACAATTTTCCTCACAAGACCCCATCTCCATGTGTTCGATAAATATTAAACTTGGTCAACTTGCCATGATGATATCACGATCACGTACACTTGCGTGTGGACACATTTTGAGCAAACAAGTTTTTGACGCCGTTGCCGGGGAGATGGCTATTTTGTTTGGTTGTTTGTTGTTTCTTTTATTTTCAATTGGTTATTACTGTGAGAGTTTGATACTTGTTTCTTTGTAGGTATATGCACACAAGGAGTCAAGGGGGAGATCTATTACCCTTTGATTTAGACTTTGAAACGAGCCTACGAAGAAGAAGAGAAGCTAGATTGAATCAAGAGAACATGGAGAATAACATGTGTTGGTCCCTAAAGAAGACTTTGAGTCTTCTTGATTTTAAAATCAACTGACTTTACAATCAGCTGAGTGCGCAGTGATTTTGTGTGCAGAAGCGTTTTAAGTTAAATCCTTTTAGTGAAAACCTTTTATTTAGTGCAGCAAGTTTGAGCAATAAAATAAAGCAAATAAAAACACAAGATTTATAGTGGTTCGGACCAACTGTCCCACATCCACTCTCCTCAATCCAACTTGGACTTGAGGGGCTCTCTTACTTACTAACTTCCATACAATTTTCAAGAGAAAATTCTCTTACAACTCTTGTTAGTGCACACTTGCATCTAACTTCTAGACTTCTACAAAGTCTTTACAAATGATAAGTAAATATGTAGGGTTGTCTGAGTACAAAGAGAATTGTGTAGCGATTCTACTAGTTGATCTTGTGTAAAACTTATATAAATCTTCTCTATGGTACTCATATTTATATGTGTCAAATACTAGCCGTTAGAGTTGACTAGAATTTGAAATCCCTATAAATATGTAAATAATCAATCAAAGTGATTGATTGATTCTTGATCTCCAGGTTGATATATTTCCAACTTGGGTTGATTGATTCTTGATCTCTAGATTGATATCTTTCCATCTTGGCTTTGATCTTCAATTTAATTTGACTTGATTGATTGCCTATGATTCTGGAAATCATGTTGATGTGATCTTGTCCCCTTGACATGATTAACTTTCTGTAAATAGTATGTCTATGCAACGACATAAGATGTCCTTACTCATCTTCATCAGATGACCTGACCTGCTGATCTGCTCCAGATGACGTGGTCTGCTGGTCTGCTTCCAGATGACCTAGTCTGCTGGTCTGCTCCAGATGACGTGGTCTGCTGGTCTACTTCCAGATGATGTAGTCTGCTGGTCTGCTCCCAGATAACCTGGTCTGCTTCCAGATGACGTAGTCTGCTGGTCTGCTCCCAGATGACCTAGTCTGCTGGTCTACTCCAGATGACGTGGTCTGCTGGTCTGCTTCTAGATGACGTAGTCTGCTGGTCTGCTCCCAGATGACCTAGTCTGCTGGTCTGCTTCCAGATGACGTAGTCTGCTGGTCTGCTCCCAGATGACCTAGTCTGCTGGTCTGCTCCCAGATGACGTAGTCTGCTGGTCTGCTTCCAGATGACGTAGTCTGCTGGTCTGCTCCCAGATGACCTAGTCTGCTGGTCTGCTTCCAGATGACGTAGTCTACTGGTCTGCTCCTAGATGACCTAGTCTCCTCTTAAGCAGACCTTACTCCGCTTAAGCAGACTTGACTCCGCTTAAGCAGACCTTGCTCCGCTTGTTTTAATGTCATCAAAACATGAGGGATCAACAATTTCCCCCTTTTTGATGATATTAAAGCCCAAAGAAAGTTGATCTTTCTCCAATCAGCTGATGTTCCCCCTTACACAAATCTCAGCTGATTTTCCACCTAAGTGTAGGCCTTCCCCCTTAATTGGGTAGAAGTTTGCGTTTAGATATGTTCATCACACTCAGCTTATCTGATTTGATCATCTTCTCATCTGATATCAGCTTTTTGTCTGATCTCCTGAGCTGGTGTGTACCTGAAAATAAAATCAGGCAATAGGTACCCTACTGGGTCCTGGAGGGTCAGGAGGTAGTTCTTTAGGGATCCATAGGAATAGGTCATCCTTATGAGGCTTAGGTGACCTTATCCATCTCCAATATTTATCAACAAAGACAATCTCCTTCAGAGGGTTTCTCTTAGGAGGATGTCTTAGAACACCAGGTCTTTTGATCTGATTATAAGGGTAAGTCCTGCTGGAGCCTTTGAATGACTCATAGACAACAGCCTTAGCTGATTGTGTAGGTTTGGGTGGTACTTTAAATGTAACCGAGGGTGGAGAAGGGTTCTGCTTGGACTTGCCCTTCTGGGATGGTCCAGGTTGATCCCTCCTCATCTGATTTTTCCCTTTTTCCTTATTTTCAGCTCCCTGAACCTGTGCCTTTTTCATCCCTTTAGAGGACTTAGGGAAGCCAACACCTCTTTTGTCATGCTCTTGTTGAGAGGAAGCAGCTATAGATGACATTGCATTATGTGCATTGGTCAGCTGATCCAATTTCAACTTGAGTTGATCCTCATTTTCTTTGGTCTGTGTATGCTGCTTGAAGAGTTCATCGAACTTAGCCTTTAATAGATTGTGTTCCTCTTCCAACCCTAGGTTTTCAGCCTGCAGCCTAGCTACCAACTATTCTTGTTCCTCACATTTGACTCTTAAGTCTTTTGACTCTTGAGTCTGTGAGGAAGTGGGTTCAGCTGATAGATCAGCAGACTGACCTTTCTCGAGGGTCAGCTGAGAAACTTCAGCTTTTAGCCTTGAGTTCTCCTCTTCTAGTTTAGCACAGACACTTAGAGAGGATTGGAGATCTGAGAGCAGCTTTTGCACCTCAGACTCCATAGAATTGGTAGAAGAGCAAGATGAGCTAACAAAGGGGGTTTCAGCTCCTACCTCTTCTGTGTCTGCCATGAGACAAAAATCCTCTGATGATGGTGAATCTGCAGTGGAGATGTATTCCTCTAAGTCTTGAATAATCTTGTTCATCTCTTCTTCAAAATTCACACCAAAGTAGTAAGACATGATTCCTGCAAAATGTGTTAGGAGAAGTAACACACAATGATTTTTCAAAAGGATTTGGATCTGCCCTGGTGACCACCTAAAGCTTCTCAGGTTGTGGCCTTTAGGACACACAGCTCTGATACCACTTGTTGGTCCCTAAAGAAGACTTTGAGTCTTCTTGTTTTGAAAATCAACTGACTTTACAATTAGCTGAGTGCGCAGTGATTTTGTGTGCGGAAACGTTTTAAGTTAAATCCTTTTAGTGAAAACCTTTTATTTAGTGCAGCAAGTTAGAGCAATAAAACAAGGCAAATAAAAACACAAGATTTATAGTGGTTCGGACCAACTGTCCTACATCCACTCTCCTCAATCCAACTTGGACTTGAGGGGCTCTCTTACTTACTAACTTCCTTACAACTTTCAAGAGCAAACTCTCTTACAACTCTTGTTAGTACACACTTGCATCTAACTTCTAGACTTCTACAAAGTCTTTACAAATGATAAATAAATATGTAGGGTTGTGAGAGTACAAAGAGAATTGTGTAGCATTTCTACTAGTTGATCTTGTGTAAAACTTATATAAATCTTCTCTATGGTACTCATATTTATAGGTGTCAAATACTAGCCGTTAGAGTTGACTAGAATTTGAAATCCCTATAAATATGTAATCAATCAATCAAAGTGATTGATTGAATCTTGATCTCCAAGTTGATATATTTCCATCTTGGTTTGATTGAGATCTCTAGATTGATATCTTTCCATCTTAGCTTTGATCTTCAATCTAATTTGACTTGGTTGATTGCCTATGATTCTGGAAATCATGTTGTTGTGATCTTATCCCCTTGACATGATTGACTTTCTGTAAATAGTACATCTATGCAACGGCATCAGATGTCCTTACTCATCTTCATCAGATGACCTGACCTGCTGGTCTGCTCCAGATGACGTGGTCTGCTGGTCTGTTTCCAGATGACGTAGTCTGCTGGTCTGCTCCAGATGACGTGGTCTGCTGGTCTACTTCCAGATGACGTAGTCTGCTGGTCTACTCCCAGATGACCTAGTCTGCTGGTCTGCTTCCAGATGATGTAGTCTGCTGGTCTACTCCCAGATGACCTAGTCTGCTGGTCTACTCCAGATGACGTGGTCTGCTGGTCTGCTTCCAGATTACGTAGTCTGCTGGTCTGCTCCCAAATGACCTAGTCTGCTGGTCTACTTCTAGATGACGTAGTCTGCTGGTCTGCTCCCAGATGACCTAGTCTGCTGGTCTGCTTCCAGATGACGTAGTCTGCTAGTCTGCTCCCAGATGACCTAGTCTGCTGGTCTGCTTCCAGATGACGTAGTCTGCTGGTCTGCTCCCAGATGACCTAGTCTCCTCTTAAGCAGACCTTACTCCGCTTAAGCAGACTTGACTCCGCTTAAGCAGACCTTACTCCGCTTGTTTTAATGTCATCAAAACATAAGGGATCAACAACATGAATGAAGCTCGAGATGAGATTAGAGAAGAAGAACCATTGAGAGGACAAGTGCGTCAAGGTGAAGAGCACTTGGCTCAAAGGGAGGTTCCACAACCACAACCTATACCACATCAATACCAACCTTATCCACCACCAAATCAACCTTATTATCCACCTCAATATCCTAACTACCAAAATTACCCAATACACCAACCATACTATCCACCACCACCACATAACTATCCTTACTATCCATATCCACCACCACCTCAACACCAAAGACCACAAATCATAAACCCACCTCAGAACCATGAACCATTATTGGGAGACTACTTTGAGCCGAGGGTTAATGAACAATATGATAGAATCGAGAGACCACTAATAGATGCTGAGAAGTTTGAGCTTTATACAAATCTCTTGAAGTTGTTAAAAGAATCTCCTTTTGAAGGATCAAGTGATCGAGAAGATCCCAATGCTCATTTGAATAAATTCATGGAGCTATGTGACACGATCAAGTACAAAGGGATGTCGGATAATGAGATAAAGCTCCATTTCTTCAATTTTACCTTGAC
This sequence comes from Prunella vulgaris, assembly GCA_026898435.1. Classification (NCBI taxonomy): domain Eukaryota; kingdom Viridiplantae; phylum Streptophyta; class Magnoliopsida; order Lamiales; family Lamiaceae; genus Prunella; species Prunella vulgaris. Next base: position 25,989 of record JAPKLY010001558.1, on the reverse strand, counting down.
CGGGAGAGCTAAAACATGGATTCGATCTATGAATCCGAAAGCAGCTACATGGGAGGAGTTGAGTTCACAATTTGTCAAGAAATTTTACCCTCTATCAAAGATGTTAAAGGCGAGAGAAGAGATAAAAGGCGAGAGAAACCATATCAAGTGCTTGGGAGAGGTACCAAACCTTGATGTTGGCTTGCCCTCAACATGGTTTGAGGGATGAAGACATTCTTTTGACATTTACCATAGGATTGTATGAAGGAGACAAGAATTACTTGAATTCTTGTGACGGACGCTCGGTTTGGATGAAGACCATTCGTCAAGTGAACGAGAGCATCGAAAACATAGCTGCAAATGATGCATTTCAAAGAGAGTGTAATAGTGGAACAGGTGATCGAGTTGCACTTCTTGAGGAAAACATGAAAAATGTGTTGAACTTGTTCTATGGAGGCCAAAACCAAAACCAAGCTCCAACTCCTATGCAAGTAAGTTTTGTCGAAAGTCTTCCTCCTCCTACTACCTCTACTCAAGAAGAAATGAATTACATGGGTCGTCCTCAATACAATAATTATTTTCAAAGTAATCAAAGGTCATATGTTACTCCACCTTTTAGACAACAAGGGGGTTCGTATCAAAATCAAAGCAACCCTCCATACAATCCGAATAGGAGGCATGAGAACTTTTCATATTCCAATTCTAAGGGGGCAATTCAATTGCCACCCGGGATTGATCAGGGGTCCAAGCCACCTAATAATGAGGGTAAGGGGAGCATTGAAGACACCTTGACATTGATCTTGAAGAAGATGGACAATTTTGAAGTGGAATTTAGAAAGATGAATAGTGAAACAAACAAAAGGGTTGATGACTTGTACACTTCACAAGGAAATCAAATTAAGAGCTTGGAATTTCAACTTGGGCAAATTGCTTCGTCCTTAAGTCCACAAGTTAACAAAGGTAAATTCCCTTCTACAACCGAAATTAATCCTCGTGAGCATTGTAATTCAATTATGTGTGTGGAGGTCGAAAAAGAGGTGGTAGGGAATGATCCTTTGAAATTGTTTCATGACGAAATAGTGGAGGAAGCATTTTGTTGTGAGAATGTGAAATTGGTTAAGAGTGATGTGAAAGTCTTGGGAGTAGAAGAAAGGGTGATAGAAAAAGAGAAGAAAGAGAAAGGGAAAGTGAAAATAGGGGGTGAGGATAGATTGGAGGAAGAAGAGTTGGTGGTTGAGAAAGAAAAGGTGGAATTTTCCAAGGGAGTGAGAAACAAGCTTGATGAGTGGCTCAAGAAATTTCTTGATTTGTTCACAAAGATGTATGCTAATATGCCTTTCAAAGAGGCTATTGAGCAAATGCCGACGTATACAAGATTCTTGAAGGATCTCATGTCGAAGAAGAGGAAAAAGGAGTTCGATATTTCTCAAACTCACTCAAGAGAGTAGCCAGCTTATCATGAAGCATCTTCCTAAAAACTCAAAGATACGGGTAGCTTTGTGTTGGATTGTTATATTGAAGGAAGCAAAAGTATCAAGGCTTTATGTGATCTTGGGGCTAGTGTGAATGTTATGCCTTTATCGATAGCTAAAAAGCTTGGTTTGAAATATATGAAGTCCATGTCTAGTGATCTTTATATGGCGGACAATTCAAAGGTGCAACCTAGAGGGATTTTGGAAGATGTGGTAGTTCAAATTGGTAAGTTCTTGTACCCGGTTGATTTTGTTATCTTAGATGTAGAGGAGGACAAGTTTACTCCTCTAATTCTTGGGAGACATTTCCTTGCGACTTCGGACGCTTTGATAAATATTCAAAAAGGTGAGGTTACCTTGAGGATGAATGATGAGAGAAACACTTTCTCTATCTATGATTCTTCAATGAGTTCCCCAAGATGTGAGGGTGAAAATGCTAGCAAGGTTATGAGAACTTGTGATCTTGAGAGTGAGGTGAATGAAGAAATTCTTTTTGAAATGAGAAAAAAAGTGAATGAAGATAAGGGGGTAAAACAAGTGGTGAAGAAAGTGGTCAAGAAGGGATGTTTTTGGAGAAGGAAATTGAGTGATGTAAGTCACTCAACCCTTATTGATTTTGATGTCACTTGAGCTTTATTGCGTCCGGCTAGGGGACGTTAAATCCATGCGCTAGGTGGGAGGCAACCCACCCTAATATCCTTTTTCGTATCCTTTATTTTTGTTGTTGTGTTAGTTTTGCTTTTTGATTTTAGGGATAGAAGCTTGAATGTCATTTTAGCCTTTATGATTTTGTGCATTGATTGCTCTTTGTGGATTTTGTGCTATTTTGTGCAACAATAGATTTGAGGAGCATATTTTGCTTAAGTGTTTTGAAAAATTCTTGGTTTAAGAGTTGATATGTTGTGTGAATGGTTTATTGAGCTTAATTTCCTTGATTAATCACTCTTTCCAAACTTTATTAGGATTCTTGATCCGAAAAAGTTTGGGGGGTGTGATTCGTGATTAATTTTTTGATTAATTGTTCATTTTCATGATTAATTTGATGATGTTCAATGACCATTTATGTTTTATGAGGAGTTTTAAGTTGTGTTGTGTAGGAAAATGGAAGAAAATTGCTTGAAAAATGTGTAAAGGGATGAAAATTGGAAGTGGTCCAAGGAAGCCTCGGATTCGTGCATCCACAGGCTTGCATTTGTGCAACCATAAGCTCACACTCGTGCAAGCCACCTCTGGTTCGTGCGACGAAGGCTTGAACGAGTGCAAGTAGCTGGAAGCACGAGTCCGGTTCGTTCGGCTGCAAGAGGGCATTCGTGCTGTGCCTTGCTAAATCTGATTTTGACCACTTTTGGTCCAACTTTTACCACACTTCCCTAGGTTTGTCCACTCACTCTTTTTACTCATTTCCCACTTATTTCACACACAAACACACACTTCTTACTTCACTTTTGCACTCCATTCTCTCTCAAAACCAAGAAGAAGAAGGTAGAGGAAAATTTGCATTTCTCAAGTTCTATATTTCTTTTCGTCAATTCCTTCTAAAGGTATGTTATACTAACTCTCCTCTTTCTATTTCTTGCAATATTATTGAAATTCCATGGTAGCATTGTCTAGAATTAGAAATTCAAATTCTAGGGTTCTTGAGCTTAAATTGGGGATTTTTTATTATAGCTTATTTTTTAGCAATTGATGATGGAATAATGCTATATTGTTGATGGGTAATCCATTGGGAACCCAATTATATGCCAATTTTGTGAACTTTGGACTTAATTGAGGATTGAAATTTTGGGTGTAGGCATAGTGACGAATTTTGGGAATTTTATGCTAAATTTGGATTGTTATGATTTTGTTGTGCTAATTGTTAATGGGTATTGATTAGGGTCTTAATTGCATGTTTTTGCATCCATTTATATATGGTTTTGATGTGCTTATTTTCATATTTGACCCTAATTTGGTATAAATTGTGCTATTAACCATTTTGTGGCAAGAAAATATGTTTTGTAGTGAAAATGAGCAAAAACTAGCAAGAGACGAGCAAGTTCGTAAAAGTTCAAAAAATGTGAGTTGATCCAATGGAGGCAAATGATATACCATGTCGAAGAGTTCGAAGAGAGGGTCGCAACGGAAAAAGAATCGAGTCAATCGGAGCTCTAGAACTCAAGATATGAAGAAAACGAGAAAGTCGAGGCCGAGCTCGAGCGCAGCCAAGCCAGACTCGTGCGACCACGAGCTCGGGTTCGGGCGACGGACTCTGGTTCGGGCGACGACAAGCCGCACGAGTGCTCACACGAGCCAGACTCGTGCTGCCACCTGCTTGTGATCGTGCGATGGCCCGAATTTCCAATTTTCGAAGGGCAGTTTTGTCTTTTCGCGCATTTAATGAGGGGCATATTGGACCAAGCATTGTGGGCACTATAAATACTCTAAAGATCAGATCTAAGTAATAATGCAAGTCACATTAGTTCATAATCATAGTGACATTCTTAGATTAGAGAGAGAGAGGTAGTTACTTGGTGGTTTCTTAAAATTTCTTCTCACAAATTCTTAGATAACTTTTGATCTACCGTAGTGATCGTTGATCCGTGAATTCCTGCATTCTCGTCTCGTCTAAGGCTACATTCTCACCGATTGAATTTCAATTTCCATTGTCGGATTTCGAGTTAGCATTTTAGAGGTAAATTGTATCTTTCCAATTATCATTGTAATAGGTAAATTTCTTTACATTTCTTCCTTAATGATGAATGTTCCTAGCTTAATTGTTCTAACATTTACTAAATTAGCCATGAGCTAATTCCTTCATGTGTTAGTGTATGATGCCTATGGAGTAGTGTAGTGATATGTTGATCTTTTGAATGCTTTGAGTTGTTGTATGATCAATTCTCTACATTGATGGATTGAATGAATGCTTGCATGTGTAGATGATAATTAGGGCCATTAGGGAGTTAGTCTCTTGCGAAAGTAGAGCTATTTTCCTAAACTTTCTTGTATTTAGGCCAATGCATATCAAGTGTTTGATAAAATTCCTAAGATAGTGAGAATTATCTTTAGTGAATTAGATGAACAATTAGAGGCTTTGATATGTTATTAGGGAAACCTTTTGCATGTTAGAGTGGCTTGCCCATTGATTATACACAATCTCATTGCATGATAAAGTGATACTTCACTACATGAAACATAGGATAGTACACTAGCACATACTCCTCACATTTGCTCACTTTACAAACACAAGGTGATAGGTAGTTTACTCTTTTGACGCATTAGTAGATGATAGAAACCTTTCCCCTTTATCGCTTTGTTAGCTAGCCAATTGAAACAATGAATTTTCCTTACAAGTCCCCGTCTCCTTTGGGTTCGATATATTTTAAAACTTGGTCAAGCTTACCACGCTCATAGCGAACACTTACACTTGCGTGAGGACTTATTAACACCGAATAGGTATGAGTATATTGATGCTAGGATGAGTTAATGATGCTAATTCCCCTGTGATTTTTTCTTATTTGAGATTTCATTGATGTATGACATTGGCATGACTATGAGTTGCATGATTTCCTTGATTCTAGAATAAGACTCATTATGTTCAATCTATTCTACTTAGTGATGGATTATGATGACTTGGAGTTTATTGTTTATGATGCTTATCAGTTTGAGCTTTATTCTTGTTCATTGCTTGATTTTGTCTCCACTTCTTCACCAAACTTTTTAGACCCTTGGTCCAAAAAAGTTTGGGGGGTGTGATCGTTTTGCCATTCTCTTTGCAATGCTATGCTTATGTTGATTCTATTGCTTCTATGATGTTTTAGACCATATGCTTTTGTGAGGCCCTGTTTTGCTTGTTATTTTTTGCCATATTGTTGTTTGCTTTGAGTAGTGAATGCATAAGATATGCTTATTATTGTGTGGATGAGTTGAAAGGTCATGATTAGTGTAGTGGATTTATTGCTTGATTCTTGTTTTATCTTTGATACTTTTGAATTCATTATTCTTGAGATTTCATTGATATGAGCATATTGATATGATTTGAGCCTTGATCACCCTATACCCGTGAGTTTTGAGCCTATTATACATGTTTCAATCTTGAACGGATGATATTTTTTATGTGAGTTCCACACACATACATGTTACTCTAGAACTTGGCTTTGGTCTTATTTGAGGCTACATTAGATATTGATTTCACATCAGATGATATGATGTATTTTCTTTGATCTATATTGAGCTACTTAGCCCAATGAGCCTACCATTGATATTGATATTCTTTGCTACCCATTTTGTGCTTATAATCCTTTCATTTGGCTAACCACACTTTAAGCCATTTTCCTTCCTTTTTGGAACTCTCTTGTCCTTATGATTAGTAGAGTGAAAAGAAGGAAGGAAGATTGGTGATATAATGAAGAAATTGGTGGCCAATGTGGAAAGAAATTCAATGCATGGATTGTTATGAAAAGAAGGTTCAAAGGCAAGTGCTTGCAAAAAATTGAAAAAGGTTGACTTTTTGAAAAATTATGGTCAAGTTTGACTCTAGTGTTGTGAGTATGTTCACAATTTTGCAAAAAGGAAAGATTGATTCTTTGAAGTGTGATTTTGAAAGAGCATGAAGAGATTGCTATTTGCATGAAGAGGTGAATGATCTCTACTTGGATTCCTTCTATGCTTTACTAATCATACTTAGTCACTTTTACCCATATGTTCCTTCCCTACCAGCGAGCCAACACTACAACCTTCAAAAGTCCTCAGTGATGTGTGATTGATTTGTCATTACAAGTGGTGGAGAATGTAGACTTGAGCCAAGCTTATGGTAGTATGTGTATGAGGTGTGATGTATGAGTGAGCCTAAACACTTGAGGGTTGAGTGAAACACTTATCTTGTGGGGATCATAACTCATTGATTTGATATTGTGCTAATTGATTTGATTTTGATATTTGAGTGGATGATATTGTATCTTAGATTTGCTAGACATTGAGTGATGATTCTATAGCATTGATCTTGTGCTTGATGCTTCATACATACAATTATTCCCCTATCTTATCACTTCGTTGCTCGAGGCAGAGCAACAATCTAGTTTACGGGTATGATTAGGGTCATAATTGTATGTTTTTTCATCCATTTCTATATGGTTTTGATGTGCTTATGTTCATATTTGACCCTAAAATGCTATACTTTGTGCATTTAACCCTTTTTGGCTAGAAAGTTGTGTTTTGTAGTGAAAACGAGCAAAAATTGGCAAGAGACGAGCAAGTTCGTAAAAGTCCAGAAATTGTGAGTTGATCCAATGGAGGCAAATTATATACCATGTCGAAGGGTTCGAAGAGAGGGTTGCAACGGAAAAAGAATCGAGTCAATCGAAGCTCTAGAACTCAAGATATGAAGAAAACGAGGAAGTCGAGGATCGATCGGACGAGTCGAAGCTGGGCTCGTGCGCAACCAAGCCTGGGCTCGTGCGACCACAAGCCCGGATTCGTGTGATAGGTCTTTGGTTCGTGTGACGAAGGACCGAACGAACGCAAGGAGGAGCTCACACGAGTCCGGTTCGTTCGGCCACTATGGTGCACTCGTGCGAAGCTCTGGCTGGACCCAATTTCGAGGGTTGTTTCGTCTTTTCGTGCGTTTAATGAAGGGCATTTTGGACTAAACATTGTGGGTACTATAAATACTCCAAGGATCAGATTCTCAAGGCAATATAGTTTAGTTCAAATCATAATTCAAGTTCTTAGATTAGATTAGAGAGAGAGAGGTAGTTACTAGTTGGTTCATAAGATTTCTTCTTACGATTTCTTCGATTACTTTTAATCTACCGCTTTGATCATTGATCTGATTGTTCCTGCATTCTCTCCACACCAAGAGCTACATTTTGACCGATTGTTTTGTAATTTCATTTGCCGGATCATTTTCTAGCATTTTAGAGGTAACTAGTATCTTTTCAATTCTCATTGTAATAGGTAATCTCTTTACATTTCATGCATAATGATAATTATTTCTAGTTTAATTGTTCTTTTGTTTACAAAATTTGCCATGGGCTAATTCAATTATGTGTTGGTGTATGACTCCTATGGAGTAATGTGGTGATCATGTTGATCTTTTGAATGCTATGAGTTGTTGTATGATCAATTCTCTACATTGATGTATCGTATGAATGCTTTGCATGTGTAGTTGATCATAAGGGCCATTAGGGAGTTAGCCTCATACGAGAGTAGAGCTATTTTCCTAAATCTTCTTGTTATTAGGCCAATGCATGCTAAGTGTTTGATAAATTTCTAAGATAGTGAGAATTATCCTTAGTGAATTGGAAGAACAATTAGAGGCTTTGATGTGTATTTAGGGAGACCTTTTTGCATGTTAGAGTGGCTAGCCGATTGATTGTACAATACCTCATTACATGATTAAGGGATACTTCACCATATGAAACATAGGATAGTACACTAGCACATATCTCTCACATTTGCTCACTTTGCAACCCAAGGTGATAGGTGGTTTACTTCTTTGACGCATTAGTAGACATATTAGATACCTTTCCCCTTTATTGCTTTGTTTGCTTTCCAATTGAAACAACAATTTTCCTCACAAGACCCCATCTCCCTGTGTTCGATAAATATTAAACTTGGTCAACTTGCCATGACGATATAGCGATCACGTACACTTGTGTGTGGAAACATTTTGAGCAAACAACCTGTAATCGAAAAAATCTATTCTAACCTGACTATCCTGAAACTATCATCCTTATGAACTATACTTAGGCAAATTCATCAAGGGATTTTGGGATCTAACCAAAACACTTAAGATTGTCCCAACATTAGATTTCCATGTCTTGTATTCACTTTGCTTTGTTACATGAATTACTCTTACTTGCATAAGTAACATCTTATTTGTCCTTTACCTTACCATGTAAATTATCAGGTACAGGGTAAAGCTAACATATCCTATATTTGCTCCCGTTATTATCGCGCTCCAGAGCTTATTTTTGGTGCAACAGAATATTCTACATCCATTGATATCTGGTCTGCTGGTTGTGTTCTTGCTGAACTACTCCTGGGATAAGTTTTGTCATCCCTCCCCTGGTATACTCTTGAGTGTGAATGTATATCTTTTAATTACTCATTTATTTTCCATTGCACAACTTATTCTAGTTTTTTCGTAACAGCCTCTTTTCCCAGGAGAAAATGCAGTTGATCAGCTCTGAGAAATTATCAAGGTAAGCCTGCATAGAGTGAATTAATTTATAGAGAAGAAATCAAAGCAACTTTAGTTCTTGTATTGATTGGAAGTTTTCTTAAATAGGTTCTTGGTACTCCACCTCGAGAAGAAATTCGATGTATGAATCCCAGTTACACTGATTTTATGTTTCCCCAGATAAAATCCCATCCCTGGCACAAGGTATGAGTCTGGTACTTTACATCTCGTCTTCTGGTCTGCGGTAACTTGTAGGTTATATGTTATTGAAAAAGTTTGTTATTTAGGTTTTCCATAAGTGAATTCCTCCTAAAGCCATTGATCTTGCATCATGGCTACTTCAGTATTCACCAAGTCTTCGCTCATATCAGTATGTGATTACTCTCTGGGGATTTTGTTATTATTCTTGATACTTAATTTTGCTTTCCTGTTTGACTCGCTACTGGAGCACAAAAGTCATGATATTCATAAGAATGACTTCCATGATAGAAACAAGGATTATTGTCTCAAAATGTAAGGTTGTGTTACGTTCAAGTCATATCTTCAAGTCCATATTGTTCTTATCTTTTTTTTTAAATAGATACATACTGTATTTCACAAATAAGGATATCAAGATGTGCATGTTGGTTATGTTTGATAATTGCTAAGGTAGCTGGATGCATCAATGGTCCATATTGAATTCATTTTAATTAATGCCCCGCGACAATCTGTAATTAGGTATAATTATTTGTCTTGATACATTTATTTTTGGATTTAGATCTTAAAACATGGAAAAGTTGTACACATCTGTAGTTTTATTTTGATCGTCTGAATACCTTAATTGTCATCTCAAGAATGATGCTCACAGTAACTATCATAGTCCTCAATTGGAGGTCTTCTTTCTATTTGATACATTCAGGCTCTATACATTGCTATCACTTTCTTTTATCGGGGATTCAACATGCGTAATCACGTTCAGTCATTGCTCTACATTCTCTCCCATGTGCATTTTACGGGAGAGGTACCATATAAATACTACAAGACTAACTGAATCGTGTAGTAGCTACATGAATTCTGCAGCATTGGTCTAAAATTTGTTCATTAATTTTTTCTTTCAAGGTATTGTTGTGTGTGATCTTCCGGGGGATACAATGCTTTCTGGAGAAATGTAGAGCTATGATTATGTATGTATAACAGCATGAAATAGACAAATTATTTTGTAATATTAAAGGGTCCTTTTAAAGCCCATTTTGAACATTCTCTGATGAAAAATCACGTTTGTACTACTAGCATTCACAAATAGGTTCTGATGTGCGCTTGTGTGTGTGTGTGTGAGAGAGAGAGAGAGAAATCCAAAACGGTGCTTGCTAAGATGGTCAATAAGTCGACAACCAGAAAGAAATTCTGTTCTAAAACTATCATTACTACTGCAAACACTTATTTAAAAATAAAAACTTCGCTATATGTAATTCTATAAGTTCAGATGAGAGACTCTTTTCTCATGCAAGCTTATTAGGCCATCAGGGCATAACTCTCTGAGACGTCAATTGGCACATATGAAAGTCCCAAATCTAAAGCCATGGAGAATCAGAACCCAGAAAAATATGAAGTAGAGTCAAGCCATTGAGATCAAGGAAATAGTCTTCCCTGGAACTATGCTAGCACTTGATTCCAAACTTGATGAGCCATCATCACATCGTGAAAAGCCAAACGAAAGCATTAGATTGAAGTTCTCATGCTTACCCGAAGTTCTCATGGTGCTAGCAGTGACATGAACTAGGCTGGCTGATTTGAGAACAGAGTTGAGACAAAGAATTGTGTCTTTGGAAGGGAACTCTGCAGCAAATGCTGGTGGACGGGGATGCTGCCCAACATTGGACTTGTGCGTTTGATAAACGGGTATTAACAATCTGCAAAATATGAAGCCCAGTAAGATCACCTTAAAATATTTAAGAAAAATGTGCTAGATAGGCAAAAACTGTGGTGATCACACGTGGAATCACATTCAATGCCTGATTGATATTTTACCAACACAGTCTTATCAGAAGATATATCAGCATCATTAGTATGATTGTCAATCAGTTCTCCACTTGGCAAAAGAGCTGCCGCAGATGCTTCATCCTTTTCCTAGTAAAAGAAATCAACAAGAGCAAGTTTAAGAACCTCTTTTCTAAATGAATACAAAAAATAAGGAAACGAGGCGCATCTTTACCTTCTGCGGAAGCAATATTTTACCAGAAATGAAGTCCTCATTCCCGAACATCATGGCAGGATCACTTGCAAAGCACATTGAGCTATCGTCATTGGCATCAAAGTATGAAAGGTATTCCTCAAGCATATCAAAAGCAAATGTATCAGTTTCAGAGGGATTTGAGAGATCATTAGCTTCAATGAATCTTTCATCAACATTTTGAAGGTTATCCAAAGATTCGAGAAATGCTTCATCGAGTAAGAAATTAAGATTGTTGGAATCTCCAGACCCACATTTACCAATGTTCTCCAACATGACTGGTACAACATTGGCATCCATATCATATTGATCACCAGCAGATACCAATAGTTTTCGGGGCCGCTAAAATATGTAGTAGTTTCCTCAACATGACTGTCATCAGTCGATTGGAAGGTCAGTGAAATGGGAACTGCGTTTGATGGAACATTCGATTCCACAATCTGGCCAAAAATAGGGGTGTATGACAATGAAATGATAACAAATGAATAATAAATCAGAAAAGATGTATCAAATAAATTTAGTTACTTTGCTTGTTTTATGTATCCAGGTGAGTGCAACATTTTATTTTGAGTGTGTTATAAAGGTAACAGTAGTTGAGTTTTATATACTGGATTTGTATCCTTTTGTCCTTCTATGTGCGCTCTAGGTTTCAGTAGTTCTTTATCTATGAATAAGGAATGCGCCAGTATTGAGTAGTTATTGGTAACTATATAAATATTGAGGAGATTGATTAGGCAATCTTTATTAATGGCAATCTTTATTCAGGCACGCTCAAGTCCCACATCCCTATAACGAGTGTAATGTAGGCCCTTTGAGGAGTAAGAGTGGAGATGTGTTTCTGTCCCTCTTACCATGTCCATGTTTAAGGACTTATCTACCACACGGAATATGGATGAGTCAGCACCTTTAACGAATACCTTTATTGTCTCATTGGGGCACCCAAGAATAACTGGAATCTTTTTTCGTTCACTATCAAACTCATGTAAACCCAATACGTAGGACTTGTGCCAATAATGGTCAAGAATTTAAATAAATAAAAATTAAAGAAATAAGTTTATAACATAATTTCAAGAAACCATGGCAGAAGGAACGCTCATTAGCTGAATAAATCATTAATTTCCATTGAAAGTTCAAAAAAAATGAATGCAATTGCAGATGGTGTCATGGTCAAAAGTGAACTATTTATGGCAACAAAGATACGCAAATATAAGGTAACAAAGTAACTGTGAGCTACCTTCGCATTTCACCTTGGATCTCAAAAACTATGTAACCCGAAGTACGTTCGATTAGCATAAAACCATACGAAGCAGCAGCATAAACCAACACCTGTTTGTCAGGAGACTCCCCCTGATACTTGATCAATTTCACAGCAGGATCAGAGGTCTCTACACTACAGTGAGAGGTACGATGGTGCTGCAAGTAGCTAATGCACAAAAAAATCATGAACATGTCTCCCTTAATCTGTGTCTTTTCTCTTTGAAAAATTGAGAAGCTCTGAATCAACTTTCACTTTCATCTTATGGCCACAAAACCACCCAATCCACTGGCATTGACAGACAAAAGAAGATGATGAGTTAAAGAACAATACCTAGTGTTAATTAACTCATTCAAAATCTTAATTTGTGGGCCAATTTTCTAAACCTGGATAGCAACAGGCTTCAATGAAGCATACTATCGGAAATTGCTCAAGTTTACGTGAGCTAAACCTATCTAGTAAAGTGATGAGTATCTCCTCTCTTTCGGTTTTCAACCTCCTCAAATCCCACATTTCAAGATTACTACTATGCAACGCTGAGGAAAATTACCATCGGAGTGGTCAAAGTCAAAGCGCCACATAAGTATCTAGTGCCAGATTCTACAGGCAATGGCAGAACAATTCTGGATTCCGGCACCACAACAGAAAAACCCTATTCGTAATAAATTTTAAAATACATAGGTGGGAGATGAAATTGAAGGTTACCTTAGTCAAATAATTATCTGACTCGCCGATGTTGAGTCGTCTTCAATGATGCTGCCATTCGCCACTAAATATGGATTTTAGATCGACACAGTTTACCAATTGGAGCTTGCCCTCGCTTAATCCCAAGGCAGTGGCTTCAATTTCGGATTAACCCAAAAATTGCAAATGGAATTGAAAGGTTCAGATTTAGTGCAGAAATTCCTAACAATCGAGTATAGAGCTCACAAAATTAGGATACATAACTCATGAAAAATATAATAGAACTCATGGATTCAGAATTGATTGAAGTAGAATCGATGGTGATTCTGGAAAACAAGTGTCTACTCCTCGAGGTGGAGTGCTTTGGTGAATTTGCATCACGAACATCAACTGTGGCTGCGGTGCAAGAGAATTTCTTTCTAAAAAAGCAAAGAGATTTCTTGGGCGTGAATATAATTTCAATAAACTTGCTCTGTTCAAGGCTGCAAAGGGAATTCATGGAGGATTAAGACTTCGACGGGCAAACTCTTGAGTACAATTGGAAGTGAATCTTGAAATTAGATGAAATTGGATGTGCATTTGAGGATTAGGGTTCCTCCAATGGGTGTAAGAATTAATTTTAAAAACATAAATTTTAATTTGATTAAAATATAATAAGATATAATAATATTTTAATTAAAAGGATAATTTGATAATTTTAATTTTATTTAATAATATTAATTAATTTTTTTAACAGTGTGATCGCCTTATGCATAGTACAATCACACTAGTACAAAGTGCAATCTCTTCAAAATAATATTGTACGTTGGATCATGAATCTAAGGGTATTTAGGGGGTTTACTGCCGTCAGGAAGGGCGAAGCCTTCCTGACCATAGAAAGACCATAGTAAGTATAATACTTTCTACATGAAGTAATATTTAACGTTTAAATATGTTTAATTGGAAATAGACGATTATTTTATATTATGTTACACGTAGAAAAATATTATGCATTGAACAAAGGTTACTAAAAAGAGTAGTAAATAATACATTTGATATAAAAAATAATACCTACGAGTATAAGTTATAGCTTAACTAAAATTACATTGATATAAATCTGTAATAAATGCTCTCTCTATTTTGAATCTATCTTCATACTTGTGTTTGACACACATTATGGAAAACTGTTGATGTATAAAGTTGATATAATATAAATACTTATGTTAATTTCTTTTTTAAGAGTATAAAGATAGAACTGAAATGGATTAAAATGAGAAGTGTAAAGATAGACACAAAACTGAGGGAATAATACGTAATATTTTTAAAAATATAATGTGTGTATCCAAGTAGCTAGAAAAGTATACATGAAGTAGTGAATTAGGTAATACATTTGTTTGGATGAAAGGTTCTATATAGGATGAAAGGTTCACACTGTATAACATAGAACGGTTTGTTTTAAATTCTTCAATAAAAATGATGGTTTATTTTTTATTTTTTAGAAATATCATGATAATTTTATTATTAATCTTGTGTTCTAATTTTGAGAAATCTAGATAAAAAAGAAGGTTGTTGATTATGGACAAGAGAATATCAATCAAATTAGGTAGTAATTATCTTATTTATAAGAGAAGAAAATAGTGTATACATCTTTGATTCTTATTGACCACTATAATTACTATTTATTAAGGGCCAACAACAATCTAGTACATTTCAATGAGTGAAAATAAAGGTGGGGAGAGTTACCTTTTTATATTACAACTGAGTCTAAATTAAGTACCAAAAATATCCACTTTATTCATAAACGGACCTCACATTACCCCCATAATATCCTCTAACCTATTATATTAAACCACATGCAAAGAAAGGTGCATATATTTGATGAACAGAGGGAATAGTAGTATTTTTAATTGTAATTAGAGGTGTTAACATAAAACCTGTAAACATCTACATTACATAGTGAATAATACTACATTACACATTGGACAATACGACATCCCCTATAGGCACCCCCTACTCTAGCGTAGCTACAGTAACCTATACTAATAGCCACAGGAGCCTATACTAGAGTATGAATTCAAATTTAAGCGCTACAGTGTGGTATATTCGAGAATACTATAGTACTCTTGATAACACTATAGTATAATTGATTATCAATAATATAATGCACTAATATTATAACACTATAGTATAAGTGAATAGCCATAGTATAACACAATAATAGTACAATGCACTAATCTATAATTGGATATCTCAAATATAGCAATAGTATAACGAACTAATTCATTGGAGCAACAATAAAAAAAATAGAGTATAACTTAATATTAAAGAAATGGCCAGACACTCACACATCCAAACATAAACTAAATTGGATTAATTGTGTTTGACTGAGAAAATTATTTGTGTGACAATTTTTTTAGAAATATTGAATTGTACTAAGGAATTATTTTGTTGAATTATTAAGTGGGATTAGTTGTTGAGGTCTAAAGAGTTAGTAACTTATTTGACCCATTTATTAATTAAAATATTGGTCCAATATATGGAGCTCATTATATTTGAAGTTAATGGTAACATTATTTTATACATATGTATATGCAAAATTAGATTTAGAACTTATCCTAGTCCACTTTTTTGAGTCACTCTACAAATAGGTGTAGAAACATTTTTACAATTACAAATGAGTCTAAATTAGTATTAATTACTATAGTTTACAATCTAATTAAAGACTTAATTAAAGGCTATGATTTGACATCTAAATCACACTTTTCTCTTCAAATAGGGAATTGAAACATTCAAATTTCAAAATTCTTATTCTCTGGTATGTCGTTTTCTCTCCCCTTTCACTCTCTCCTTTATTCTTTTCCAAGAGGGCTCGCCGGAGACCAATTATTAAATATGTTATATGTAATGATAAGCTGAGTTTGGATACTGAAAGTTAATCCGGAATACTGATCTTGAAAATGGATCTGGAGGAAAATATCCTGAGTCTGAAAGAATCTGATCCTGACTCATATCCTGAGTGTTCAGGATCAATGAAGACACTTGTCCTGAAGACTCAGTAACATGAACGTGCAATCCTGAAATTATCATCCTGAGCTGAGTTCACTTACCTCCTGAAGTCACTCATCCTGAGCTGACGGTTATATATAACTGAAGTGATAAAGTCAGTGATTTGATGTGGTTGGAGAATAATCCTATTGGATGATTGATCAGTTATTCAGGGCGGTTAAAACCATACGAATTTGTTGATTGGTTAAGAGCTTAAAGGCGGTTAAAGGATAGATCTATAAATACGTATTCAAATTAAGAATTACATGCTGATATATAACACACTCAATACACAGAGAGATTAGAGTGTGAAAGCTTTGTATATTGTAACTATTTTTCATCAATTAAAGAAAGTGAGCAAACCCACATAAAATTCTCTGTTCTTAGATTTCTTATTTTCTGTAATTCATGTTCATCAGATTTCTTTGAGGTTCTGATTATAGTTTAGAGATTCAAAGTCTTGCTGGGGTCGATTCATTACTGTTGATGTTGAAAGAAATGTTATGCAATGTGTTGCCATCATTTCATTCAACATCAGAATTTGCCCTTTCTACTAACTTTCCTAATGATTTTTTCCATGATATATTATTTGTCTAGGCATGGAAGTTGAAGACGTAAAGGTAAGGTTCTAGAACGTCAGGCGGTTCCATTGCTTGAGTAGAGAGATATCCACTAACTTGGAAGTTATCATTATGGGCGGTTATTTTGAAGCCCGCTACTTGGCATCATTATGGAGTGGAGAGCTCATTATCTACGTCTATAACCACTTCATCATTTCAAAGTATGATCGAAAAGTATAATTCAGAGTTGAACAGATCATGTGTCATTCACTAGATTCTAGGTTATACACGGTTCATCAGAATGTTGGGAACATTAGTCTCGGCATTGTTCACAACATTCATTATCTGATCTAACAATCCATTCGGCTGAACGTAGACGTGTTAGGTTTCGTTTAGGTCTATTCTTATAGGTCATGTTTAGATCCTTGTGTGATCTTGTGTAGGTCTTACGTGGCCTTGAATTTTGGTTTCTTGTGTAAACCTTGTATTTGTGTCACTATAAGTTATAGTGAAGTTTCTCTTCTAGTGAGGCAGCATAGTCCATACATTTTGTATAGTCTATGAAAATTTTGATATCCCTTTGCAAAAGTGTGTGTTTAAGTCTTCCGCTGTGTAGTGTTGTCATTTATGTTGTCGACATTTTTTAACAACACTTCTCTAAAACATTTTCAATCACACGCACCAACATTCTCAAGTGGCATCAGAGCCACAAACTAGACACATTTAGTTTAAGATCCTTTGTTTGTGTATTTTTTGCAATGGAATATCCATTAACTCCCGCACTAAAACCTCCTATGTTAGATGGCTCCAATTATTCATATTGAAAACCAAATATGAGGATGTATATCAAGTCTCTTGATGAAAGAGCATGGAGGAGTGTACTATATGGTTGGACTCAGCCTCTACTTCCAGCCGATGATGATAACGAAGCCCGTGTCAAATGAGAAATCGATTGGACAAATGATAAGGTAACGGTTGCTAACTACAATTCGAAAGCCCTTAATGCAATATTTACATCAACTGATGTATCTATGTTTAAGATCATTTCGAATTGTGTGTCAGCAAAAGATGCTTGGGACCGTTTACAAGAACATTGTGAAGGTTTTGAGGGTGTTCGTAGAACTAAGCTTAGAATGTTAGGTACAAAATTTGAAAATCTTAAAATGAAAGATGATGAGGATATATCTTCGTATAGTGAAAGGATCACTGAGATTTCTAATGAATCACATTCATTTGGTGAACCTATCTCTAACACAAGATTAGTCCATAAGGTTTTAAGAACCGTACCAAAACATTTTGATGCAAAAATTTGTGCTATTGAATAAGCCAAAAACACTGATCTTATAAGTCTTAATGAATTGATTAGTATTTTAAAAACTTATGAGATGAATTTTGAGCAAAGAGATGAAGTTAATTCTGATAAAAAGATTGTTGCTTTGAAAAATGATGCTTCTAGTTCTAAAAACATTTCTTTTGTAACTGAAGTTGATTCGGATAATGAATGTTCTGAAATATGTTCAGACACTTCCGATAACATTTCTTTATTAACCAAGTAGTTCAATTCATTTTTGAAAAATAGAGCTAATAGGTTTAAAGCAAATGTTCAGAATAGGAATAAAGGTACTTCTACTCCTAAAATGTTTGAAAAGAAAGAAAGTTTTGATAGATCAAAACAGTTTAATAGGAGTAATAAACCTAAATTCGATCCCGAGTATAGAAAGAATGTTAGGTGTTATGCATGTACTGGATATGGTCATTATGCTAATGAATGTGCTAACACCTTGATTAGAAAGAAATTAAATTTTAATATTACCTTGAGTGATGATTCTGATAATGAACCTGACATTGAGAAAAATGATGAATTTGCTTTCTCTGCTAGAATTCTTTTTGATGATACAAATGATGATTTACTGGAGGATTTTGAGTCTGATGTTGAAACAAATGTGCCAACATTTGTGACAACATCAAACAAAATCATTCCAGATGAAAGTTGTCTAATGAGTTCTTTTTCAGAGATGAATATTTCAGGTGAAGAACAGGTTGATATTCAACAAATCATCAAAAAGAATGATGACTTAAAGCATTCAGTAGCAAAGTTGGAAGTATTGCTTACTAGAAAAGATTCAGAAATATGCATGTTGAAAAAACAACTAGAAACCACAACCTTAAGCTTCAATAAGTTTACCAAAGGTGCAGAAAAATTACAAGATGCATTGATAATTTCGAATATAGGTAAAGAAGGTATTGGGTATGATTCTAACTCTACAAAAATCGTGCAAAATGATATGCCCATAAAATTTGTTAAGGCAAGAGATAGTAAATCAGTTACTTCTCATTCTAGAGATTTTGTATGTCATTTTTGTCATGAGAAGGCTCATATTCGTCCTTACTGTTTTAAATACAAGGAATCTAAAATGTCTTGTAATATGTTGCCTGGTAAAGCACAACATATTCAACAACATGATCATGAAAAGGTCAG
The DNA here is from genome assembly GCA_026898435.1 of Prunella vulgaris. Lineage (NCBI taxonomy): Eukaryota > Viridiplantae > Streptophyta > Magnoliopsida > Lamiales > Lamiaceae > Prunella > Prunella vulgaris. The sequence goes on along the minus strand of JAPKLY010001558.1, from coordinate 7,168 downwards.
TGAGTCTGATATGAAATGTTATGTTGTGTATACCTCCTTAAAAGCATGCATTCCTGGTCTATGGTATTTTGATAGTGGATGTTCTAGACATATGACTGGTGATATTAAATTTCTTACAAATTATAAAATGCATGATGGTGGAAATGTTACCTATGGAGGTGGTTCAAAAGGAAAAATAATTGGTAAAGGTACCTTGAATGTTCATGGTTTTCCAAAGTTAACCAATGTGTTGCATGTTGATGGTTTACGTGATAATTTGATTAGTATAAGTCAATTATGTGATGATGATTTGCATGTTAAATTTGATAAAAATTCATGCTATGTGCTCAATAATGATGATGAGTGTCTTATGATTGGTAATAGGTCTGTAGACAATTGTTATTTGATTGAATCGAATGAAACGTGCAATAGTGTGAAATTAGATGAAAATACTCTTTGGCATAAAAAACTTGGTCATGCAAATTATAGATGCATTCATGATTTGATTAGACTTGATGCTGTTAAAGGTCTCCCTTCTTTAAAGTTAGACAAAACCAAGGTTTGTGATGCATGTCAAAAGGGTAAGCAAATCAAAGTGTCACATAAAATGTTGGCACACTGTTCGACAACACATTGTTTTAAACTTTTACATATGGACTTGATGGGTCCTATGGAAACTGAGAGTATTGGTGGGAAAAAGTATTCTTTTGTTATTGTTGATGATTACTCTAGATACACTTGGGTAGAATTTTTAAAAGACAAATCAGAAACTTTTAATGCTTTTAAAAATCTTTATAAAAGATTCAAGACTATTTTCAATACTAAAGTAAAGAGAATTAGGTCTGATCATGGTAGGGAATTTCAAAATGCTTTGTTTACTGAATTCTGTGAAAATAACGGTATCATGCAAGAGTTTTCTTCACCAAAAAACCCCCACAACAAAATGGAATTGCGGAAAGAAAGAATAGAACTTTGCAAGAAAAAATGGCTAGGGTTTTGCTTTTATCAAAACATTTATCAAAAAGGTTTTGGGCTGAAGCTTTAAATACTTCTTGTCATATTACTAATAGAGTCTATCTTAGAACTAATTCCAAAATAACCCCATATGAGATCCTTAACAAAAAGAAACCAAATGTGAAGTATTTTCATGTTTTTTGTTGTGTTTGCTACATTTTGAATGATAGGGATCAATTGCATTAGTTTGATTCAAAAAGTGATAAAGGGTTCTTCTTAGGCTATTCTAGAAATAGTAAAGCCTATAGAATCTACAATTTGAAAACTGACACTGTGCAAGAATCAGTTAATTTTGTGTTTGATGATGATTCTAGTCTTGCAGGAATAAATTTTGAAGAGAATATTACTGATTTGGTTGAAATTTCAAAACCTTCTGACCAAAATAGAAATGTTGCTCAAAAGGCGCCAGCATCTGAGACAACATCAACTAAAAAGTCAAAACCTATAGAGTATCCAAATATTTTTGATAAAACTCCGTCTTCACGCTTACTGAAAAATCATCCATCAAATCAAATCATTGGAGAACAATACTCTGGAGTTCAAACAAGAGGAAAGATGAGCGTAAGTAATGTGGTAAGATCCATATGCATGTCTTCTAAATGCAATCTTGTGAACCATGAATGTTACCATTCTTTAGTTGAGCCTAAAAATGTTGATGAAGCATTAAAAGATGAGAAATTGGGTACATGCCATGCATGAGGAATTAAATTAATTTGAGGGTAATGAAGTATGGACTTTAGTTCCTAGACCCGAAAATGTTAATGTGATTGGAACTAAATGGATATACAAGAATAAAACTGATGAATCTGGCAATATTGTTAGGAATAAGGCTAGATTAGTTGCTCAAGGCTATATTCAAGTTGAGGGAATTGACTTTGATGAAACATTTGCACCCGTAGCTAGAATTGGGTCTATAAGACTATTACTTGCAATTGCATGTTTCATTAATATTAAATTGCATCAAATGGATGTTAAAGCTGCTTTCTTAAATGACATTTTAAATGAAGAAGCATATGTTGAGCAACCTAAAGGATTTGAAAATTCAGATTTTCCTAACCATGTTTTTAAATTGCAAAAGGCTTTTTATGGTCTTAAACAAACTCCTAGAGCTTGGTATGGTAGGTTAACTGATTTTCTTATTCAAATTGGTTTTGTAAGAGGAGAAGCTGATAGAACTTTATTCATCAAGTATGTTAATTCTAAAATTTTGATTGCACAAATATATGTTGATGACATTGTTTTTGGTTCTACATGTGATTATATGTTGAAAGACTTTGTAAATGAAATGACATCAACATTTGAAATGTCCATGGTTGGTGATTTGAATTACTTTCTAGGTCTTCAAATCAAACAACTTAAAGATGGAATTTTCTTTTCACAAAGTAAATATGCAAAGAATTTGGTTAAAAGATTTGGTTTAGAAAGTGCTAAACGCATGAAAACTCCTATTGGATCATCTCAAAAATTGTCTAACGATAATGTTGGCAAAAATGTTGACCCAACATTATATAGATCGATGATAGGAAGTCTTTTATACCTAACTGCTAGTAGACCGGATATTATGTTTAGTGTATGTTTATGTGCAAAATACCAAGCTGATCCAAAAGAGTCACATTTAAATGTCGTCAAAAGGATTATCAAATATGTTGCCTGCACATGTGATCTTGGTATTTGGTATAGCAAAGATACTAACAATTCCTTACTAGGTTATAGTGATGTTGATTGGGCAGGTGATAGTGATGATAGAAAGAGCACGAGTGGAGATTGTTTCTTCATGGGAAACAACTTAATCTCTTGGCATAGCAAGAAGTAAAATTGTGTTTCTCTATCCACGGCCGAGTCAGAATATATTACAACAGGGAGTTGTTATACTCAATTACTTTGGTTAAGAAAAATGTTTGATGATTATGGTTTAAATTGTGAAATGCTCACTGTTATGTGTGATAACACTAGTGCAATTAATATCACAAAAAATCATGTGCAACATTCATTAACTAAGCATATTAGTATAAGGCATCATTTTATTCAAGATCTTGTAGAGAAAGAAATTGTGAAGATAGAATATATTTCTACTGAAAAACAACTTGCGGACATTTTTACAAAAGCCCTTGATGACCAAAGATTTTCATCTCTTAAGAAATCTCTTGGTCTATGCACTATTAATTAAATTTATGGCGAGTGTTGTAGCAAATGGTGACAGCATTTGTGACCACATTTTTTAGTTCTCATAATTTTGACTAAGTATTTTTATATTTCAGTTACTTTATAACTTGATTAGATTTGTTATTATTTTCGTACATACATCTTGGAACATTTTGAAAGTCCTGGATACACATCTCTTAAATGCCTATAAAAATATTCACTAAAAGATGCTAAATCACTAAGTAAATATGGGACACGGAGCTCACAACTACGTTGTTCTCTTTTAAAAGGTGATGAAAATTGCATCAATTTGTTCATAATCCATTGAGTAACTATGGGACACGGAGTTGACTACTACGATGCTCTCTTTTGAAAAGATGGGTCAATATGAACTAAAATAGTATTTTATAAAATAAATTGGGGCAACACTAATGAACTATATTCATGTAAAATCCGTGTTGAGATGTGTGTGTGCCGACATATTTGACAACATTTGTTAGGGCACAAAAATTTGACTAAGTCTTTGATGGTTATTTATTTTCTGAATTTTAATTTTATTAAGTCTTAATTATGTGAATTAATTCTCTGAATTTATTTAATTAATTATGTGTAGTGTAATGGGTAGTTATTTAATTTTATTTCCAAAACTTCCCACTTCCTTATTTTTCGAAATGATGGGTGGTTTTTTTTTTTTAAACCACCACATCATAATTATGGGTAGTTTTCTACAAAGCTAAAAAATTCGAAAATAACTTCCAATTCATATCTCTATAAATTAGATCTCATTTTTCATATCATTTTTGCCTTATATCAAATATTGTTTAAGTTAATTAAAGTGTTAGCATTATTTTAGAAAAAGGTATTATTTGTACTCTTGTGTAGTATCACTTCATCTTCTTCATTTCAATTAGTTTAAAATTATTGAGTGTTGATTATTTTAATATTTCTCTCTGAATTCGATTAGATGGCTACGCAAGGAGGCTCTGCATCTTCACAATCATCACAGTCGAAATCAAAACCAACATCCCAAGAAAACCCTCTGCAAATTCTTGCTTCCATGACTACCTCTTCTAAATCCCAGAATACTACCAAAAATATTGAGGCATCGGCACCAACATCGCCGTCGATTACCATCGGCTCAATGGAGGTTCCCCTACCTATTGCTCCTCAACCATTTACCTTCACAAATTCACTCTCAATCCAAGCCGAAATGGCTCCTTCTTCTTCCATTACACCTATTGTTGCTGAATCTTTCAAACCCACACCGAAAGAGCTTGAAACTTGTCCGATTGAAATTAAGCTTTCAGCAGACGCGACCATGGACGAGATAGTTACCGCTTACAATCAACTCTGCCTTCAAACGACTACCCCTGTAATCGTTGTGGGGGAGAGTGTGATTGACTTAGACCGGGTGAAAAGAATGGCGCACCCTGAAGATTATGTTGAAGAGAGCTCAACAGAGGAAGAAACTGACTCGGACATTGGGTCTGGCGACTCTGAAGGCTCCAGCGAATCTTTGCAACTGGGAGAGCTGCTCCAAAATGTTCGCAATCATGGGCATATGAAGACTACCTATCGTGGTGGTAAACGTATGGTTTCCTACAGAACGATGGGAAGAAGGGTGAACTACTCTGAGAAGAGGCACATGGTACTTGATGATGGGATTGCTTCTAAGCCCATCAAGGTCTTTGGCTCGGATGAAGAGAAAGAAGACTCCCCTGTTCCAAGTGGGAACGATGAAAGCTCAGAGGAGACTCGTTCAAGCATGAATATTCCTTTGAATCAGTACATAGCAAAGAAAGATCATCAAGAAAGGAGAAAGAGAAAGAAAAGGCTATTCTGAACGATGTTCCCAAAAATTTTGCTGAAGATGTTGCCTCTCCGATGGCAACATCAGGATCTGAAAGCTCAGAAGATGATGAGCAACATATTGAACAACACTCAAATTCATCTTCTCAAAATGAGGAGATTCAAGTCATTCTAACTCTGGTAATGATGATGATGATGCTAGTTCTGAGGAGGATGAGGATTACTATAATGTTGATAGCAAGAGATTTAAGGAGATTAGATCTAGGCTGTTGATTACTGAGAAGTTGATCAAAATTTCTGATTTTGAAAAACTTGGGATGGTCAGATACTTGGAGGATAGGATGTTGTTATACTCTGTGACATTTGCTAAACCATATTTTGTTGAGTGGATTTATGAGTTTTATGCTAACTTGCATGCACATACTGGAAGGGAAAACTCTAAGTTCTATGGCAATACATGGTTTAGGAATATGAGAATAATGTTGAATCCTAGGGTGATTAATGGTGCTCTGAAATCTGGTAATTGTGTTGAACCTGTAATTGAAGATATGAATGCAGTGATTTCTGTGCTAACTGGTGGTTTGGTATCCACTTGGGTGAATAGGATTAGTGCTTCCAAGCTGACAAGTTTGTTATCTATCCTGCATAAGTTGGTTGTATATAATTGGTTGCCTTCAACTAATACTACAATTTTGACAAAGGAGCAATCTGTCCTTTTGTACAAAATTCATAATAAACAGTTCGATTTGGGGCAAACAATATTCAGAAATATGATGAGCTATACTGGTCCTATCTCTGGTAAAGGGTTGCTACCCTACCCATGTTTAATCTCATTGTTGCTAGAAGATAAAGAATTTGATAGGCCAGAGGCTGAAACAATCAGTAGTTTTCAAGCAAGCTTCAGAATCTCTCACACCTTGCTCAGTGGACCACGGGTGATTGATGTTCCTTTACCCGGTGTAAATCCAGCCAACTCTGCTCAGAATCGACCTTTTACCTCAAATGCTGCTGAACATGTTGGCAACATTAATGCCAACATGTCACCTGGAGGATCCATTCTTTCTGTCCAACTAACTCCCTCTTATATTCTTGATCAAATTTCCTCTTTGCAGACCACAATTGATAATTTTCTGGCAAATGTGGAGGATTTGAAAATTAGAAAAACATTTTGGGAGAATCTCCTTTCCACTCCAACTGGGGGAGTAGCTCCTGATGTTGATGCACGCACAAATTCTGGGGGAGTGCAGTTACAAGACATGGAGGTTGATGTAGATCCAGAAGAACCAGGAAACGAAGTTGTTGCTGAAAATGCTGTTCAAGATGATGCCAACATATTAAGGCAGGCTGTTACAGACATTGTTGCTAAGGTGGTTGCTGATGAGATTGGGGTCACACAACCTATTCCTGATGATATCCTGAGTCCAGTCAATGAAAGATTTGAGGATGCAGTTGAACATCAAGATGATGTTTAAAGTTGAGCTTGTGTGATGATGAAGTTCGAAGTATGGGGGAGTTTGTGCCGGTCCTTGTGGATGCATTTGTTGATCTCTATCTTAAGCCCTTCTCCTCTCCTTTACTTCATTTGAATTTTTATTATTATGCTTAGACTCTGATTTTATTTTAAAGTTGTAATAGTTGATAACCTAAAAAACAGTTCTTAGATTAGGCTATTCTATTTCATGTTTTGCTAGGTCTAAAGCATTGTTTGTATGCTTTATAAACCTTCTCTATTAGATTTTTAATATGCTTATAATTGTGTTTTGGTTTATGGTTATCCTTTTGGTCTATAAGCACCTTATGTTGTGCTTTATGTCCGTAAAATTTATTTTGGTTGATAGTTAACCTTTTGGTCCATAAGCACCTTATGTTGTTCTTTATGTCCACTAAACTATCTTTTTACTTGTTTTATTTTATTTGGTTCGAATAAAAATTTTCATCACTGCGTTTGATGAAAAATTTTATCATTTCGTCTACATTACTCTGATCAACTCTAATCAAATTTATTTGATTATGATCAACATCAGTGTATTGTAGTAGAAAGGCCAAATTGGGGGAGATTGTTGATGTTGAAAGAAATGTTATGCAATGTGTTGCCATCATTTCATTGAACATCAGAATTCGCCCTTTCTACTAACTTTCCTAATGATTTTTTCCATGTTATATTATTTGTCTAGGCATGGAAGTTGAAGACGTAAAGGTCCCAGAAGGTTCTAGAACGTCAGGC
>JAPKLY010001557.1:0-40373 GCA_026898435.1 Prunella vulgaris | reverse complement strand
CGCCCAGGGGTCAGTTCCTAAGAGAGGAAGTTGGCTACTCGTGTCCCTTGGCACGTAAAACCCAAGTACCTATCCTCAGGGTTTTGAGGATAGCTTCCTGTTAAATCAGGTCGTGGACGTAGGAGTTGGTTTTCTCCGAACCACGTTAAAAAGCCCCTGTGTGCTGATTTACTGTTTTTGTTCAGGATCATAAATGTCATCATATTAAACTGAACATACTGCATTGGTTTTAACTTCAGGACTGAATCAATCATCCTGAATCTGAATACTGTGCACTCAGCCTTAACCACCAATTTACTAAGCAACTCAGAGAAAACATTTTCAGAAACTAAAACGAGTAGAATCTAAGGGCTCACTTTTCGCACGTACTCTGACTCACTGAGATAGTAGTCCAACTGACTCGCTTCCGAGCAGTCAGTAGGTTTGTTATCTCTACTGAGCCTCCGAGCACATTACTCACACTCAGTTTATCTGACTCGTTACTGAACCGTCCCTGCTGACCCTGTGGACCTTCAGCATACTGAGTACTTCAGGGAATCCTGACTGAGTGCGTTAGAGCATTTTTCTGAGTCTTTCAGAAAAATCTGACATCAGTGTATTCCCCCCATACACTGATTTAACTCATTTCGGGACCAACATCCATTTATAAATAGAAGATGTTCTCAGAGGAAGTAACAACAGCAACCTACGCTTACAAGCATTCAACCTGAGCAAGTCTACAACCAACAAATTCTGAGAGAGAGAGTTTATTTTCTTTGTGATTCATAGGATAGTTGGTTAGGATTTTCTTAGTAAGAATCACTTTGTGTTGTTGTTCCCTAACTTATTTTATTATTTTTACTTATTGTAGATATCTCTGTGTGAGGTTTATTAACTCTTAGTGAGTTATTTTCTTAGTGAGTAGGATAGTATCTCTTATTAGAATAGGAATCTGAGTGAACCTAGTTCTAAGGGGGAACTATTTGTATTGATCTTTGTGATATGTTCTTAGTGAATTTGGCACCTAAGTGGTGAAACGGTGGATGTAGCTTGTCTTATTCATAGACACTGAACCACTATAAACCCTGCTGTTTTATTTATTTTGTTTATTTAATTCTTGTATTGCATATTTATCTTACTGTTACATTCATCATTGTATTTAAATTTGTGCATAAAAACTTTGTGTTTTTCACAACGGAACTGGACTCTACAGCTGTAGACTTCCTTAAGTCACTCAGCTATTAAGTCTGTTCAAATTGTTTTTGGTAGGGTTATACTATAAAGTATGCTTTTACTTTGTATAACTAAACTGAATCTTTGAGCTTTATCTGAAATAAATCTTTTATCACTGTGCTTCAGATAAATATGAATGTTATTTATTTATTGCAATCCGTTCATATAATAGTACAAGTTACACTATAGGTAAATATGGTGATCCCCGGATAACTCACAGCAAGATCACATTATCAGTTTCTTTTAACAAGTACTAAATTCACAACCTAGATGGGATTTGAACACCCCATTGGTAAACGGTTGATGTGTAGATCCCAGATTGACTTATCTTGACCAAGGGATTGCACTAGTGCATGATGATGCATTGAAGAGGACATGCAGATAGGTAATTCTTCCGTACTGATTTATGGGATGAAGAATTATACCTCATTGGTCGTTTATTTCTAAACCTCAGTCCTTTAAATAAGACTGTGTGTGATCCGTGTGTGGCATTTTATTTTTTTAGGGGTAGAGAGTCAATAAGACTCAATACTTCGCATCTTGGGTGTCGCCATTGAGAACATGACAGTTGCTAAGATTTAATATAGAGGAACGTGTGCTTGGAGAGTCTTGCATGATTAGTCCCCTTGGTGGGTTCTAAACCCTCGTCATACTAAATCTTGCAAGTGGAATTTGTTTCCGGTATGATGATAAAGAAGAGTCTTCCTTACTCCAAGGTTAAGATGTTAAATTAATTAAATCATTCAGTGGCTTGATTAATTAACGGACAAGAGAATCTTAAACACGAGAAATAATGACCGGGAGCCATATGATTGTAATATGGGTTAAGATGGATAGTGCAACATTAATCCTATAGTGGAGTGAGATTAATGTTAATGGGTTGAATGCATTGGGGGCTCAATGTTAGAATTCAAGGCCCATTAGGAGGTTCAATCTTAATTCTCCAAAAGGTCTCTCAAGTAGCCCAATTAAATGTCCAACAATTGACAATGTGATTAAAATAAAAGAAATATTTTGGGCCCAAATTAGTTTGTAATTTTCAAAATTTAATACATAAATATTAATGAGAGATTTTATGAAAAATAGATATGTATCTTGGATACAAGAATATCTAATAAAATCAAGATCTTATTGAATTAATATATGTAGGGTAATTTTCAAAAATACATGAAGAAAAAGAATATCAAGAATTGAATATTTAGTATTCATGATTATCAAGGTTAGAATATTTGATAATCAAGATTTGAAATATTAGGTATTCAAGATATTCAAGATCTTGTATTCTCATTGTAAATATGAGATGATACAGGACTTCATTGATTATTATTAAGAGAAGGTAATTTTTGAAAATTACCAGTACTTGTGCAACAAATATTTTTTTTCCTTGTGTTGTGATTATTCATGTGGTCTCCCACCGGGTGTACGAATAAGGACAAGGGAATACTTGAGAAGGCCTTTAAGGTTAATCAAGTCGAGGTTGATATCATCAAAGCAAAGGGACTCACAGACAATCTCAAAGGACGCCTTTGATCCAAACAAGCCTTGCGAAAGCAGCTCAACCAAAGACGCCTTTTGTCTCAGAAACTGCCTTTTCTCCAAGAGGTATAATTCACTAAATCCCTTTCTTCCGCATGTTTAGGGCTTTACATGATATTATATGTTCATATGTTTTGCATGCAAAGCCTGTTGTTGGGTATACAATTATTTGATTTAATTATGTTTAAATCATGATATTAATTGTAGGCTTAAATTTATATTTAGCGTAAATTTCGAATAGATCCGTGTTTAATTCCCCATCAAGTGGTATCAGAGCCAGTTTCGGGCTCTATACGTTAAATTGTAATTTAAGTGTTTAATATTAAATTTGAAAATTGGATAGTAGAATTGATAGATCTTTTTTGCAGGTATCCAATTGTCATGGTATTTAATATTTTTTATGCATGCATGTATTATGATGCGGTTTTAAAATCCGATTCGTTCGGATCATTTTTCCCGTGAGAAAATCCACCGGTAGACTAGGATATTTTTATGTAATAGACTAGTTTAGACGATAGGTTTATTTATTTTACATAAATTAATTGTAACAGATATCGAAGACGAAGAATGGAGATTTTGAGGCCCGGAGACAAAGTTGTTGTAATTTTGTTGCGGTCGAGTGGGAGCTTAATCGAGATGGACGATAAAGTTTGAAGACGAACGGTGATTACGATATCTCATAGTCAAAATGAGAAATTAAACCATGACAATTGGATATATCATGCCAATTTGTTTAATTTGTTTTGATGCATGCTTTATTTATTTAATTTGATTAAATATTTGATTGCATGAATATCGTGATGAAAAATCTCAACTCCGAAAATTACTAAGTATGTTTTAAATATAATTCGGTATTTTATTCTAAATAATAAAATTGAATTATTTAGCCTCCATGATTTATTTGTTTGTGAAGTCTTTTGGTTACGCATTGGCAAGCGCCTTTCTCCCTATCGGATAGGCCAAAAGATAAGTTCACATGAACGAATTCCCAAAAGGATAATTGTGGATTATTATTAGTGGCGGTATTGACCCTCCCATCGAGTGACTTATTAAAAATGAAATAATAATCCTGTATTTAATCATGGTTAATACTTAGGTATAAAATTGGCATTTTATTACTCCCCATCGGAGTCCCTACCGATTTTATATGGTCAAGTGGGAGCCGACTATTAATTTTTGAAATTAAAAGTTTGTATCTGTTCTTGTTTGTAACTTGCTTAAATGTGTTTGCATAAACGTCCACACTCATCGTGGCTTATGTGAACTGTTTTAAGATGTCGGTCGATTTATGCTATGTATTTTTTTTAGATTTTAATACAAAGCATGATCAAAATTTGTGATAATCTTTGCGAATCGATGTATGTATTGATGCAATGTATGTTTTATTTCAGTTCAGCATGTCGTCTCCTTTTAATCCACTGTTTACAATACTTAAAGATAACAAATTGGAAGGTGAAAACTATGTTGATTGGAAACGTCACTTATTTATTATCCTAACCGCATAACAACACAAATGGGTTCTTGACACACCAAAAAACCCTACACCTACGGATGATGCGGATGTTGCCGAAAGGGAATATCATAGGGACTAGATAAAATCCGATGAAATGGCTAGGTGTACCATCTTGGCTTCAATGTCAGATGTGTTACCACACCAACACCAAGATATGGAATCCGCTTCTGATATGATGCTAAACCTAAAGGAGATGTTCGCTCATCAGAATCGTACGGCTAGGCAAATCACCATGCGAGATATGTTATCGCTGAAAATGGTGGAGGGAACGCCCGTAAGGGATCACGTTCTCAAAATGATGGGCTACCTCAACAAGTTAGAGGTACTTGGAGCGGAATATGATGCGGAAACGCAAGTTGATTTCGTTCTCCATTCTCTAACGAAAAGCTTTGAGCAGTTCCAGTTGAACTATATGATGAATAATCAAGAGTTCACGTTGGCACAACTCTTGCAAGCTTTGGTATCGGCGGAGACACTCATGGGACACCAAACTCAAGTCTTGGTGGCAAGCGGTCTGACTTCTTCCGCACCAAAAGGTGGGAAGAAGAAGAAAAAGACCAAAGGCCCGAACCAAGCCAAGAGTAAGGTGACAAATGAGCGAGGGGTTAAGAAAGCTACCAAAGGGAAGTGTTTCAACTGCGGTGAGAAAGGACATTGGAGGACGGCCTGTCCCAAGCCAAAGATGGCCGGGAAGAAAGGTAATTCTCTTGCACTTATTGTTGAAACTTGCTTAGCGGCGCATGCTTCCCATTCGAGGGTAGTGGATACGGGAGCCACTGATCATATATGTTTCACTCTACAGGGGTTCCGAAAAACCTGGCAACTTAGTGCGAATGAGATCCTCATCACATTGGGCGATGCTACGAGGGTAGCGGCCGTCGTAGTGGGAGACATGCACCTATCTTTTGATGATAGAGTTTTAGTTTTAAAAGATGTTCTTTATGTTCCCAATTTTAGGAAGAATTTAATTTTGGTTTCTAAATTGTACGTTGATGGATACTCAGTTTCTTTTAATAATATGGTTGTTATTTTTCGAAATGATGAGTTCATCTATTCGGGAATATTAGTGAATAATCTTTATACTATTAAAAGTTCACACCACACATAAAATGCTTCTTATAACACATCAACTATTTCTAAGAAAATAAAATTTCTTCAATCTTGAACGAAACACTTATTTGGCATCTAAGACTTGGTCATATTAATCTAAAGAGAATTCACAGGTTGGTGGTGGATGGCTCGTTGGAGTCTCTCCATGTTGAGCCATTTCCAACGTGTGAATCTTGTTTAGAGGGAAAAATGACCAAGAGGGCCAAGGGGCCAAGGGGCCAAGGGGAATAAAGCTAGTGAAGTGTTGGAAATTATTCACACTGACGTATGTGGACCAATGTCGGTTCAAGCTAGAGGAGGTTTTGAGTATTTCGTAACTTTTACGGATGATTACTCAAGATATGGGTACATTTACCTTATGCGGCGCAAATCGGAAACCTTTGATAAATTTAAAGAGTTCAAAGCCGAGGCCGAGAAACATAAGGGAAAAAGTATCAAGTTCCTACGATCGGATCGTGGGGGCGAATACCTCAGCAATTAATTTTTGACCTACTTGTCAAGTGAAGGGATTGTATCCCAATTGACCGCACCCGGTACCCCTCAACAAAATGGGGTTGCGGAACGAATAAATAGAACTCTTTTAGAAATGATCAGATCCATGATGAGTTATTCGGAGTTACCCAAGTTGTTTTGGAGCTATGTCTTGGAAACAGCAGCTCACATTATAAACTTGGTGCCATCCAAATCGGTTCCTAAAACTCCCACAGAATTGTGGACCGGGCGTAAGCCTAGTTTGAGACACATAAGGATGTGGGGGTGTCCGGCATATGTGTTGGACAAGGAAGCCGGAAAATTGGATCCACGTTCGAAATTGAGGTTGTTTGTAGGATACCCTAGAGGAACGAAAATGGGTATGTTCTATAGTCCCAAGGACTAAAGAATCGTAATTAGTATGCATTCTCTGTTCTTGGAAGAAGACTATGTGAACAATAGAAAGCCCAAAAGTGAGATTACCTTAGATGAGATAAGAGGGTATAATCCTATACCAAATGTACAAGTTGATGTACCACGCGACACACCAACACAACTGGAGCCTCGTCGTAGTGGGAGCGTTATGAGACAACCCGAGAGATTCATGTTCATGGGAGAGTCGTCTGAGTTGGTCCCCGGGGAACATGAATTAGACCCATGGACATACGACGAAGCACTCCAAGACAAGGATGTAGATTCTTGGCAAAAAGCAATGAAAGCCGAGATGGGGTCTATGCAAATGGATGTCAAGATAACTTTCCTTAATGGAAATCTTGAAGAAGAAATCTATATGTATCAACCCGAAGGCTTTACTGAAAAAGGCCAAGAGCACCTTGTATGCAAGCTTAAGAGGTCTATCTACGGACTTAAGCAAGCATCGCAAGCTTGGAATCAATGTTTTGATCAAGTAATAAAATCTTACGGTTTTGATCAAAATGAATTTGAGAGTTGTGTGTACAAGAAGTGTGTCGGAACTACCGTGGTATTCTTGATGCTATACGAAGACGACATTTTGCTAATTGGAAACAAAATGGCAGTGTTATCAGACGTGAGGGTATGGTTGTCAAATCAGTTTTATATGAAGGACTTAGGGGAAGCTGGTCATGTCTTAGGGATCAAGATTACTCGAGATCACAAGAAAAAAATGATCGGCTTATCGCAAGCTTCATACATAGACACTGTTTTGAAACGGTTCAGCATGCAAAATTCCAAGAAAGGTTTTGTACCTTTTAGACATGGAATTCATTTATCAAAAGAGATGTGTCCGAAGACACAAGAAAAGATAGATTGCATGAAAGGCATCCCATATGCTTCGGTAGTTGGAAGCCTCATGTATGCTATGCTGTGTGCGAGACCGGATATCTATGTTGCCGTAGGCATGGTAGCACGATATCAAAGTAACCCCGGGAAAAAGCATTGGACGCCTATTAAAAACATTCTGAAATATCTCAAGTGAACTCGAGATAGAATGTTGGTTTATCAGTCAGATAGTCTAATCCATGTTGGTTATTTCGGACTCGGATTTCCAATCAGATATAAATTCCATATAGATCTACCTCAGGTAATGTGTTTCGTTTGGGGAAGGATTCATGATTGGTGAAGTGTGCATCACTGATTCTACCATGGAAGCCGAATAAGTGAAGGAATTGGTTTGGCTCAAGATCTTCTAAGTGGACCTGGATAAAATTCTGAATTTCTCTAACATTGTAATGCTAGGGCAATTGCAAATTCAAGGGAACCAAGAGTCCATAAGGCCAACAAACACATTTAAGGATATACAATCTTAGACGAGAAATCGTTAAGAGAGGAGATGAAGATATGACAAAGATCGCATCGGAAGACGACCTAGTTAATCTTCTCACAAAGTGTCTGCCTCTATGTACATTCGAGAGATATGTGGGAGGAATGGGAGTGAAGTGTGTTGTCAATCTGCTTTGAGTATAAGTGGGAGAAATTATTAGGAGATGTGTAGTACATAGATATGCTGTAGTATACTTAAAAGCAGACTTTGAGTATAAGTGGGAGAGTGTTAGGGTTATACTAGAAAGTATGCTTTTACTTTGTATAACTAAACTGAATCTTTGAGCTTTATCTGAAATAAATCTTTTATCACTGTGCTTCAGATAAATATGAATGTTATCTATTTATTGCAATCTGTTCATATAATAGTATAAGTTACACTATAGATAAATATGGTCATCCCCGGATAACTCACAGCAAGATCACATTATCAGTTTCCTGTAACAAGTACTAAATTCACAACCTAGATGGAATTTGAACACCCCATTGGTAAACGGTTGATGTGTAGATCCCAGTTTGGCTTATCTTGACCAAGGGATTGCACTAGTGCATGATGATGCATTAAAGAGGACCTGCAGAGAGGTAATTCTTCCATACTGATTTATGGGATGAAGAATTAGACCTCAGTGGTCGTTTATTTCTAAACCTCTGTCCCTTAAATAGGACTGTGTGTGATCCGTGCGTGGCACTTTATTTTGTTATGGGTAGAGAGTCAATAAGACTCAATACTTCGCATCTTGGGTGTCGCCATTGAGAACATGACAGTTGCTAAGATTTAATACAGAGGAACGTGTGCTTGGAGAGTCTTGCATGATTAGTCCCCTTGGTGGGCTCTAAATGTTCGTCATACTAAATCTTGCAAGTGGAATTTGTTTCCGGTATGATGATAAAGAAGAGCTGTCCTTACTCCAAGGTTAAGATGTTAAATTAATTAAAGCGTTCAGTGGCTTGATTAATTAACGGACAAGAGAATCTTAAACACGGGAAATAATGACCGGGAGCGATATGATTGTAATATGGGTTAAGATGGATAGTGCAACAGTAATCCTATAGTGGAGTGAGATTAATGTTAATGTGTTGAATGACATTGGGCTCAATGTTAGAATTCAAGGCCCATTAGGAGGTCCAATCTTAATTCTCCTAAAGGCCTCTCAAGTAGCCCAATTAAATGTCCAACAATTGACAAGGTGATTAAAATAAAAGAAATATTTTGGGCCCAAATTAGTTTGTAATTTTAGAAATTTAATACATAAATATCAATGAGAGATTTTATGAAAAATAGATATGTATCTTGGATACAAGAATATCTAACAAAATCAAGATCTCATTGAATTAATATATGTAGGGTAATTTTTGAAAATACTTGAAGAAAAAGAATATCAAGAATTGAATATTTAGTATTCAAGATTATCAAGATTAGAATATTTGATATTCATGATAATCAAGATTCGAAATATTAGGTGTTCAAGATATTCAAGATCCTGTATTCTCATTATAAATATGAGATGATACAAGACTTCATTGATTATTATTATTAAGAGAAGGTAATTTTCGAAAATTACCAGTACTTGGGCAACAAATATTTTTCTTTCCTTGTGTTGTGATTATTCGTGTGGCCTCCCACCGGGTGTACGAATAAGGACAATGGAATACTTGAGAAGGCCTTTAAGGTTAATAAAGTCGAGGTTGATATCATCAAAGCAAAGGGACTCACAGACAATCTAAAAGGACGCCTTTGATCTCAACAAGGCTTGCGAAAGCAGCTCAACCAAATACACCTTTTGTCTAAAAAAGTGCCTTTTCTCCAAGAGGTATAATTCACTAAATCCCTTAGTTCCGCATATTTAGGGCTTTACGTGATATTATATGTTCATATATTTTGCATGCAAAACCTGTTGTTGGGTATACAATTATTTGATTTAATTATGTTTAAATCATGATATTAATTGTAGGCTTAAATTTGTATTTAGCGTAAATCCCGAATAGATCCGCGTTTAATTCCCCAACAGTTTTTCATTAACACTTACACTTATTTCCGCTGCACATTTAGAGATTTCTGAAACACTCTAAATGTGAGAATTCCTCAGATACTTTGTCTACAAGTTTTTTATTTTGTTTGCAAGTTTTATAGCTCTGCAGCTGCAGACTTCTTAAGTCCACAGCTATATCCTTTGTGGTCCGTAAAACCTGTTGTAGATTAACCGTTTTTAAACTTAAAAGGGTTACTGTAAGGTTCTAGATTTCCACTTTTAGAAATTTTTTGAAAATTTCTTGTTGACTCTCAAGGTCTATTCACCCTCTACCTCTAGACCTTGACCACTTAAGGGACCAACACAAAGAAAAAAGCTCATCTCAAGAACAAACGAAAAAAAAAGAAAAAATGGAGAAGAACAAACATAAACACTTACAGATCAGAAAAAAATTGATAAGACGTCCAAATCAAAATATTCTGGCGAGATATCGCTATTGCACCCCTCTCTACCGTTGGATGTTGCACCCCTCACCACAATGGATGTCCATTGAAGCCCAGATCGATTGTTGCCCACCACCTGCAGTTGAATTTATGTCCCCCACGATGCATCATCTTTACAAAGTCGGTATCATCTTCATACTCTCCGCCCTATTTCTCTCTCACATCGTATTTTCTTATCGGCGCCGCCTCCCACCGCCCTTTCCACAGCCGCAACAATGTGAGAGAGAGAAAGAGAGAGAGGGGGCAAATTTAAGTTTTGAAATGAGAGAGTATTTGATATGTAACTTAAATTTTGAACTTATTCGTAAATTAAAAGTTTGAGTAAACCAATTTGTAGTATATGAGTGTATCTTGAACCTATATGTAATAATCCCTATTTTAATCTGTGTAGGATTTGAAATCAAGATGTGGGTATGAATCACAATAAAAAGGAGTGTGATTTACGACGACAGTTGTGATAAAAGGTTAGTTAGATCAGTTCAAATACCACTTAATGATATATCAAGGCAGTGGTTCTATGAACCCCTGCTCTGATACCACTTGTTGGTCCCAAATAAACAGAGACAGGTGTATGGGGGGTGGAAATACACCTATAAGTACAGATTTTTCAAAGAATAGATTACAGTGGACTTTCTTAAAAGCACAGGCCACTTGAAGGTCGCCTGACAAGTAGCCTGAGGTTTTGATCAGTTTGAGTTTTGCAGCGGATTAGGATTTTTTAAAGCACTTGAAGTTATTAACACACACAAAAACACAGGAGACAAAGGGATTTATAGTGGTTCGGAATTAAACTTCTCCTACATCCACTTTTCCTGATTTAACAGGAGAATTCCTTAACCACAGGAATTCCTTGTTTTAGAGTGCCAAGGTGCACTGATCAAGAATAGTTCCTCTTGATCTCTAGGATTTTTATTGAGTCCTAGTCCTCTCAGATTTCAGACTGAGACACTCCTCAACTTACTTTCTTACTACTCACAACCTTGAACCTTACTTGGTTTAAGGGTTTGAGTCTTTCCAACTAAGGTCGAGATAACCCTTTACAATGATGAACAATATCTAGATTGGGTTATCTCAATAGGCTTCTAAGATATTACAGTGTTAGCCTAATTACAAGAATGAATTCTAAGCAGTGTAAGCACTTGGGAAACTAGAGCGATTTTGAGTGCTTGAGTGTATGAGCTTTTCAGATTATTAGTTGAGCTTGTTGGTTTCCCGTACTTAGCTTCTTCTTCAACTGTTGTATTTATAGACTAAAATTTAAAAGACTATCCGTTGGAGAGATAGTTTCAAATTTAAGCTATTTTGGTGTACCAACGTTCTTGAAGATTTTCCTCAGATTTTGGATGGTCAAATCTGTGAAAATGTAGCAGTCCAACGTTCCAAAGATCTTATTCAGATTTTGGATGGTCAACTCTTAAGAATTAATGGTTGATAGCTCATTAAATGCCTGCTTAGAGTTAATGCAACCGCCTTTGAAAACTGTGCCATCCTAGGTTGTTGGTTGCTTCTGAACTTGGTACTGACAGGACAGTCTTTGTGTCAGATCCGTACATAGGTGGCAGCTTCTTATTGGCCTATCTTAATTGTTCCTCAGTCCACTTCTAACGGTTGCATTAAAGTCCTCTGTCTGTTCATCAGGTGACTTAGAACATTCTCTTTCCTGCATTTAACATTTCATTTATGTGTTGACTGCTTCCTTCTTAAATGTTGAAAGCATACATCAGGTTACTTGTCTTCAGGGGAGTCCTTTCAGGCTGCTTTAGTCTTTTGGGGTGAATTCTTCAGAAGGTGGGTGTATCTACTAATTCAACATTAGGCTAGTCTAGGATACATCAGGCCAGTTTCTATACATCAAATTAGTTTTTTACCAAAGTGGCCTGTTACTTTAAAAACTTAGATTCTAAGTTTTTATCAAAGCCTCTTAACACTCTGGGCTAGATTTCTAAGTCTTTATTAGTACATCAGGGGAGTCTTTGGGATTTTATCAAAACATTTTACAAGTCATTTCCCAACAGCTTTCATGATGGATAGAGCAAGAGTCTGGCCAGTGCATGGAGATGCCCCAGTTCCAGCTACAGGTCAAGAGGCCGTGGAGAGGTCCGCGCTTACATCTGATCAAATTAAGCAAATCGGACTGGATAATGTTGCCAAGAACATTGTACTCTACACCTTGCTTACGAGAATTCAGTAAGACTAATGCATTTGAAGACTGCCAAAGAGATCTGGGAGGCACTGAGGGAGATGAGCGAGGGTTATGAAAGATCAAAGAGAACAAGCGGGATTTGGCAATCAGGAAGTTCGAGGCTTTCAGGATGCTTGATAGAGAGACCATCGATCAGATGGAAGCTCGTTTCATTAAGATGATGAACGAGTTGGCAACCCTTAAGAAGGAGTTTCCCAAGAATGAGGTGTCTTCTAAAATCCTGAACTGTCTCCCTGAAAGATGGGATACATGAGTGATCTTGTTAAAGAACACTCAGGATCTTATGAATGTTCCTTACACTCACCTCTTCTCAGAGTTAAAGGCTCTGGAATTCGACCTCGATATGAGGAAGATGAAGGGTGCAGTCAGTGAGGACGTGACTGAGGAGAAGACACCTGAGAAGGAAAGGAGTGCGGCTCTTAAAGCTACTCCTGAGCCTGAGGCTGGATCAGGTTCTAAGTCCCTAAAGCAGATGAACAGGTATGAGCTGGCCTTGGAGTACTGCCTGATGGCAAGGAGATTCGAGAAGCTGAACTCTCGTTTCGGCAGGCATAAGAAGTTTTATGCTGACACTCGTGACCGCAGGTATTCCAGCCCTAGGAGATTGAGCCCTCGGCGGGAAGAGAGGAGAGGCTCAGATTCCAGGAGAGAAAGAGATGAGCCTGAATGCCGGAGAGATGAGAAAAGCTTCAGAAAGAGAGATGACGCTAAGCCCAGAAGATCCAGCTCCAAACCTGAACGATCATCAGGGAGTAGGAGGGAGTCACAGAAAAGAGGTACACTGATAAACCGGGTGTTAGTAATGCAGATCAATGCTATCACTGCAAGAAGACTGGACATTATCAGTATGATTGTCCGGAGCTCAGTGCCCGAGAGAGAGAAGATCGGAGAGCAAAGAGTGATCTCAGGGCATCAAATCGGAGAGCAATGATTGTTGAGGATTCCTCATATTTAGATGGCCCAGGACGCCGATCCCCTGAACTCTTCTCCGATGAGGAGTATGATGACCTCTGCCTGATGGCAGATGATGAGGTATGTTCTTCTGGCTCTTCTCCTTGTCAAGCACATGAGCTTATCGCAGATTTAGCAAGAGATCTCGACCTTCAACTCGCCTTAGAGCAATTGATGGTTGATTTTTCGAGGCTGTAGGAGACTCATATTCACACAGTGAATGTGAATGCACAACTGAGCGGAGAAAATGATCGACTCATTGAGTCTCTCAGAATGAGGGACACTGAGGAAGCACTAAGGTTAGTAAACCTCCAGGAAGAGTTGCTTCATGCCTGGAATAGGCATGATGAAACTCCAATGGTGGTTGAAAGACTGAATGCTGTAATCAGCTCATTGATTGAGACTCGTGATACTGATCAGTTCCTTGCTCATGAACAAAAGAAGATTGAGCAGATAGCTCTCAGGGGGATGTTCGAGGATGAGTGGCAAGCTCGGCGTAGTGCTGAGCAAACTGCTTGGTGCCTTGAACAAACCTCAAGAGAGGCTGCTAATCAACAGCTGGTGTTTCAGTACACCACTAAGATTGAGGCCCTGAAAAAGCACAATGTGCACCTTGAGGAAAAGCTGGAGAAGTTACATAAATCGACCCAAGTGGTTGATGAGTTAACAATGATCTCTCAGCATATCGATGGTGCCAAAGCAGGGTTGGACTATGATGGCTCAAAAGATCCTAAGGGCAAGAAGAAGAGAGGTGCTTCAGGGAGCAACTCTCAGAAAATGTTTGTCCCTGCCCAAACTGGTGACAAGGGACCAAGTATTGCTCACCAGGACAAAGGCATAGGGAAGGAGAAAGTGTCCTCTGAACCTGTCAGGCAACAGGCTGAGGGACCAAGGCCACAACCTAAGGGAAAGGCCAAGGCACCTCACCAAGAGCCAAGGAAGAAGGACCAAGGGAACCCCAAGGCTCAGCCTAGGAACCCTTAGGCTCGAAAGAATTCTGCCTCTAGCAATTCTCAGGCTTAGCCTCATAATGCTCAGGGTTGAAGGACTTAAGGGCAGAAGAGACCTCAAGCAAACCCGAGGGATACTGAGTTCCAGAAACCTCAGACAGGGCACAGGGCCCATCAGGAACGTCCTAATCCTCAAAGAAGAAAGACTGGCCAGGTGGCTCCTGAAGGGCGACGGAGACCTGACTCCGATAACGCTCAGGCCAGATCTCAAGTGCCTAGAGGCCAGGCTCGAGCTGTTCCATCCCAGGATTGACCTCAGCCCAATGCACCCAGGCCAAAGAGGAATAGGAGGCCAACCCCCAAGAACAAATCCAGGGCTCCTAAACCTTAGGCTGACACTCATACACCCTCAACTTCCAAGGCACCTAGGAAGAAGAGGACAGAGTATGTTAATGTTTCAGGGAGACAGGTTTACACTTCTGATGCTATCAGAATTGTTAAACAAATCTGGATCCCGAAGGGTATGGCTGACACTGTAGGACCCAATTCGAGATGGGTACCTGAGGCCTGATTCTTTTCAGGTCGCTGCGGGCTACAAGAAGAGGAAGGAGGATCTGAAGAAGGACTGGTACTTGGACTCAGGGTGTTCTAGGCGCATGGCCGGATTTCGTGATCTCCTTTAGGACTACGTACCTCAGGATGGCCCGCAGGTTACCTTTGGTGATAACTCTAAGGGTACGTTTGTTTTGGGATTAAGGGGGCTGTGGGAAGTCATGACTTTGAAATCTTGAGATGTGAAAACATTGATAGATAGTAAAAGTGTGTGTTTATTTTGGGATTTTAGTAGGGTAGGATGTTACTTTATGTCAAATCAAAATGTGATAACGATTCATTTTATAGGTATAATAATAGGTATAATAGGTATTTTATGAGTGTTGTGTTGAAAAGAATAATAATAGGTTTAATAGATATTTTTAGGTGTGGATTGAGTTTGGGATGTGAAATCCGGATGTTACATCCCAAACTCGTGTAGAGACGTGATCGCAAAGTCCTACGTCCATCCGTGCTAGTCCCAAAACAAACATACCCAAAGGGTTTCACTAGAGGATTCTGTACCCTTGTTGTTGGTTCTGTTAAAGTGCTTAATGTATCCTATGTTGAGGGTCTTAGGCATAACCTGCTTTCGGTCAGTCAGTTTTGTGACCGTGGATATAGTGTAGAATTTACCTCGAATATTTGCCTTGTGAAAGACAAATCTACACTACAAGTTCTTATTACAGGTGCCAGGAGAGGCAATGTATATTTTGCTGACTTTAACAGCAGCTCTCCTGAAACTTGTTTGGTCGCTAAGAGTTCCTCCGAACTCAGTTGGCTCTGGCATAAGCGCCCGAGTCATCATAACTTAAAGATTATTAACAAAATCTCTCGACTTTCTCTTGTAGAGAGTCTACCTAATGAAGTTTTTAGCAAAGACCACGTGTGCGGAGCATGTCAGGCAAACCAAAGCTTCATTCAAGGAGAAAGATGCCTTCTCAATTGATAGAGTGCTTCAGCTCCTGCACATGGATCTTTTTGGTCCGATTACTCCTGTCAGCATGAATGGTAGGAAATATACCCTTGTTGTTGATGATGATTATTCCAGGTACACATGGGTTATTTTCTTGCTGAACAAGAAGGAGACTCAGGTCAAGCTTCCGGAGTTACTGAAGAAATTGAGTACTGAATAGGGTCAGAGCATCGTCAGGATCAGATCAGATCGGGGAACGGAGTTTATTAACTCTATTATAACTGATTTCTGTACTGACCTTGGTATTGCTCATGAGACTTCTGTAGCTAGTACTCTATAGCAGAATGAATTTGCTGAGAGAAGGAACCGGACCCTGAAGGAAGCTGCCCGGATCATGTTGGCTGAGTCAGGACTGCCAAAGAAGTACTGGGCTGAAGCAATCAATACTGCTTGCTACACTCAGAACCGATCTATGTTGAATAAAAAACATGCTCAGACACCCTATGACACGTGGAATAAGAGGAAGCCTCGCATCTCCTATTTCCATATCTTTGTGTGTAAGTGTTTCATCCTGAATAATGGGAAAGACCAGCTTAAAGCCTTTAATAGCAAGTCTGATGAGGGAGTGTTCTTAGGATACTCCTCAGTCAGCAAAGCTTTCGGGGTGTATAATTGTCGGACCCTTTGTGTGGAGGAAACACCTCATGTTGTGTTTGATGAGACTCCATCAATGCGTAGAAAATAGGTTCCAAGTCCTGACACTGAGGGGGTTACCAAAAGGGTGACAAAACTGAGCCTGAAGAATCCTGAGTTCAAGGTCAAGTTCGTGAATGCTTCCAAGGGATGGGATGATGATGACGATCAGGATGGACCTCAGGCCAACCCTCAACAAGCCCCAGCCTCGGAGAATGTTGAGTCTCAGACGGAGGCACAGACTCAACCTGAGGTAAGGACTGTCGGTGATGATGCTTCTGCATCTGAGACTCAGTGTCCTTGACATTGGACAACCCTCAGGGAATGACTCAGTGTCCCCTGTTCTTGCTCGTTCTGCCTCTTTGCCTATTATTGTAGAGATAAACATTTCAGGTTCAGACGAGGGAACGTCAGCAGCTGCTCCCATCGCTCCGGTCAACAAGATGCGATGGTTAGATGATCACCATTGGCAGATATCATTGGTGATATCAATGAGGAGGTCAGGACAAGGTTGTTCCACGGCTAGAGTGCTATGTTCTGGTGCTTCCTGTCTGATCAGGAACCTAAGAACATAGAAAAAGCTCTTGCTGACCCTAACTCGATCCTAGCCAAGCAGGATGAGCTCAATCAGTTTGAGCGGAATCAGGTTTGGGAGTTAGTTGAGAGACCTAGGCGTCCACATGTTATTGGCACCAAGTTGGTCTTCAAGAACAAGAGGGATGCGAAGAATATTGTTGTCAGGAACAAGGCCAGACTGGTGGCTAAGGGTTACTCTCAGACCAAAGGGATCGACTATGAATATACCTTCACTCCGGTCGCAAGGTTAGAGGCAATCAGGCTGTTCTTGGCATATGCAACATTCAAGAAGTTCAAAGTGTATCAGATGGACATGAAGAGTGCTTTCCTGAATGGCGTGCTGAATGAGGAGGTTTATGTGGAACAACCTCCTGGGTTCGAAGTAGGTGATAAGGTGTATCACCTGAAGAAAGCTCTTTACGGTTAGAAGCAAGCTCCGAGAGCTTGGTATGATACACTCTCCCAATTCCTGATAGACCACGGGTTCGTGAAAGGAACAGTAGGCAAGACCCTTTTTAGGATATCCGAAGGGGAGGACATACTCTTGGGCCAAATTTATGTGGATGACATAATTTTTGGATCACCTAACCTGAAGCTTTGAAAGAAATTCTCCAAGCTGATGACGGGGAAGTTTGAGATGTCAATGATGGGAGATATGAACTTCTTCGGTCTTCAGGTCAGACAAACTAACTCAAGAATCTTCATAATTTAGTCCAAATATGCGAGGGACCTGATTCAGAAGTTTGGAATTCAGTCCAGCAAAGTCTCACATATTCCAATGAACACAAATGAGAAGCTGGATCCTGACAAGGAGGGGACCTCAGTGAAGCACACTGAATATAGGGCACTGATTGGTTCGTTATTGTACGTGACTGCAAGTCGTCCTGACTTCACCTATGCAGTTGGAGTGTGTGCGAGGTATCAGTCTGATCCAAAGAAGAGTCATCTATAGAGTGCCAAAAAGATATTGAAATACCTGAAAGGTACAGTCAATTTAGGACTTTGGTATCCCTCTGATGACAACCTAGAACTGACAGGGTATTCTGATGCTGATTAATGAGGTTGTAGGATTGATAGGAAATCAACTACAGGCACATGTCAGTTTCTAGGGAGCAAACTGATCTCTTAGTTTTCCAAGAAACAAACAAGTGTTGCAACGTCTACTACTAAGGCTGAGTATGTGGCGGCAGGCAGTTGTTGCTCCCAAATCCTTTGATTGAAGCCACAATTGAGAGACTACCAAGTAGAGGCTACTGAAGTCCCAATTTATTGTGACAATAACAGTGCTATTGCCATATCCCAAAACCCAGTCTTACACACAAGGTGTAAGCATGTAGACATCAGGCATCACTTTATAAGAGATCATGTTTAGAAGAAAGATATAAGGATGGAGAGGGTCCATATTGACAAGCAGAGAGCTGACATCCTGACTAAGGCTTTGCCTGAAACCAGGTTTGTTGAGCTATCAGTAGAGTAAGGACTTCTTGACCTAGGTGTAGAAGATTCAGTATGAATCTCAGTTCAGGAATGAACAAGGTGGTCAGGAGGGATGACTAACTCAGGATCAGGTTGCAGAGAGTTGGATGGCTTCTAGGGGGTACAGACATCAGATTTAGGATCTTCAGGATCAGGATGGGTTTAGGTTATGGACACAGATTTCAGGGCTTGTCACCCTGATCAGTCTCACGAGGTATTAGTCAGGTTTTTATACATGACTTATTAGTATACATTATTGAACCTTTTCTCTCATCATGACTTGCTTGAATCTCTATCTGATCATGTCTTAATCCACATCAATCAAAGGGTTTTTAACTCGCATCCCATCCATTCATTTATTATTCAGTTTTTATTAAATGCAATAATTGGTATTTATTTCAAACATGCTCTGACATGCATTTAATGCGAATGTGGGCGGGAACAATTTTCAATTAAGTTTTGAATTATTAACTTCGAAAACTAAATTGGTCTGAATTTTTGTTAAGTATTTTATTCCGGATATACCCCTTAATCTTATCCGTTGAATTTCAAAAGACCATTTATCCACTCTGTCTATTAAAGCTGAACTTTTGGGTATAAAAGGAAGGTTCATTAGTTTTGCACACTTTGCGCACTCATATTTTCCTAACACAAATTTCTCTGCAAATGTTTCTGCTCTTTCTACTTGCATTCATGGCTGCTACTAAGATGTCTGTTGCCGACACTAAAAAATTCCACGCCGCCATCTCCGCCATAGAATCAAAGGTCACGTTCGAATGGTTGGTTGACTTTTCCCACCGATCAACCATCAAGCAACTCAGCCAGGTTTATGGGGCAATCAAAGCTGCTAGGCTTCTTGACTTCATCACCATCAAACCTGCCAAAACCTGTGCTCATTAAATTGTTGCTTTCTACGCAAATTTGGCTCAGAATGATGTAGGAGAGTGGGAATCAGTGATTCCACTCAGGAGGACAGTTGAGAAGGATGGAAAGAAATATGTTCAACATTTCTCAGAAAAGGTGAATGTCAGGCAGCTAATAAGGATGATCTACAAGTTGCCTCATTCTACTGACAAAGAGGAGCTATCAGACCCTGCTATGTATAGGTTTGGCAAAGAATAGGGTTGTGCTGATACATATCTGATAGTCCCTCAGGAGATCTTTGGGAAAATGAACAAAAAGCTGCTGAAACCTGAATACAAACTGATGTTCGAGGTCGTTATCCAGAGCATCATGGGGTTTGTAGGAGGATTGGAGCAGGTTTCTCAGCCTAAGATCCAGGTTATGCCTGCGGTTGTGGAGAACGCGAAGGTAGATTGGGAGGAGTACTTCCTCCAGAAGCTAGTGCCGGAGCCCAAGAAGGTGGAAAGGGAGGGTGATCAGATTGTCCTTACAAAGAACCCCCATTTTGGTTCGAGACTCTCAGTGATGCTGCAGGATCTTCAGTTTGGAGATATCTATGAGGCTCATCAACTTCAAGGACAAACACATCCTCTTTCAGAACTCTGCCGACACAACAAAGAGGATGCTTGATACTGAGATCAAGAACGTCTCGAAGGGAAAGGGCAAGGCCACTAGTTCGAATGCTCAGGAGGAGCCAGCAAAGAGAGGTCCCACGAAAGTGAAGTTGAAGGGGATCACTATTGCTGAACCAACTGAGAAGAAATCACTAATGAGGAACGAACCATCTGATACTGATTCAGATGTACCAGAGCCAAGAACCGTACCAGTCGCCAAGTCCACGCCATCAGCTCCAACACCATCAGTAACCCCGGTTACTGAAACCCCAACTGAGCTGGAGGTGGCTCAGGAAGCTGAGAAGAATCCTCTCGAGAAGGTGACTCAGGCCCAGGGGGAACCTGAATCTGAGGGTGTAGGCCAAGTTGGTGAAGAGGTTACAACTGGTCAGTCTGAAACACCTTTCAGGATTGATCAAGAGGTTGCTGACACCAATATTATGGGAGTGGTTCAGGAAGTGGAGGAGGAGCACGGCGAAAAGGAAGCTCAGGCTGAGCTTGTGATGGAGGTTGAAGAAGAAGATGTTGTCCAGGAGGGACATGGAAGTTCTGATGCTGGTTCTGAGGGTCATCAGGAAGGCGAGGGTATGGA
Organism: Prunella vulgaris; assembly: GCA_026898435.1. NCBI lineage: Eukaryota > Viridiplantae > Streptophyta > Magnoliopsida > Lamiales > Lamiaceae > Prunella > Prunella vulgaris. The sequence continues at coordinate 19,793 of JAPKLY010001557.1, read as the reverse complement.
GGCTTAGGAGGAGCTCCATGATGAGGATGTGGAAGATAACCAAGGAAGAAAATGGGCTGTCTCCAACGACGAAGAATCTGACTCTGATCATCAGGAGGAAGATCAGGAGGAGGTCCCACCGCTACCCAAGCTGACTCCGTTTGAGATGGATGCTCGTTCTCAAGCAATTCGTTTCGTCTATCAGCACCTTCCTGATTTGGATCCATCCTATTGTGAAGATGTGGTCAAGTTCAGAGTCCTGGTCATCATGAGGAGGGCATCCATTCCAGAGATTACTTCACTGTTTGAGGCTAAGGGAGTTTACTGGCTAAGGGATCAGGAGCAGACTCTTTGTGACAGGTTTGGAATTCGTTCTTATGCCCAGGTCTTAACCAAGGATGATTTTGTTAGGGTTGTCAGGGCCCATAATCCTCAGCCCAACCCTCATACTGAATTGGCATTAGTTCCAATAGTTGGGGAAGGTTCGACCTCAGGTGGAGGTGCACCGGCCGATGACGCACTCCCAGGGGCCGGGACTGCTGAGGCTCAAGGAGAGGCCCCAATGACTGTGTGCGCCAAATCTAAGTTCGCTAGGAATAATTCCAAAACAATCTCAATGGGAGTGTCACTGATAGGGAGGACGATTCTGGCAAAGTTTGATCGTCAGCGTGAGAAAATAATGAATCTTACAGCTGAGTTGACCAATGCTAGGAAGGAATCAGTCGACAGATTCCTGAGCATTGAACAACAACGATCATCCGGAGTCACTACTGACCAAGTTCAATCAATGATCAATTCTTCTCTAAGTGGCCTTGATGACAGGATAAAGGCACTTATTGATGAAGCACTGAAGGGGCAGGAGGCCCATGTCAAGACAGTGGCTCAGGAGGAGGCCAAAAAGGGAGATGACAAACTACTGACAAGGTTGAGAGAAAGTCAGAAAGCTTCTGAGGATGCATGGAACAAGTCACTGAACACAATGCTTACTGAAAGCCTTGCAAGGAAGGATGATCTGACTGCCATGCGGAAGGAGTTTGACAGTCATCTGTTTGAAAGCCTGATCAGGACGGAGAAAGGTGATCAGGTGGCCAAGGACTTGAAGGTGGTGGCTGACCAGCAAGCTTCTTAGGGTATCCTGATCCAGGATATTCAAAAGAAAATGGATGAGGAGGATCTGGCTTCTGATGCTGCCAAAAAAGGGGAAGGGAGGAAAAATCCTAAGTTCGACGCTTCGAAGAAGATGAAGGCTATTGATCCTGAGATTCCCATTCAGGATCAGAAGAAGAGAAAGCAGACAACTTCTAAAGAAGTGGAGGAACTGTTGGAGGAGTGTGAAGAGCAACTTTACCCTGGTGATCCCTTAGTGGTGGCAGAGAAGAAGCAGAAGCAGCTGACTATGGAGACTGCACTGAAGGTGATGGCTCAGGGTTCAAAAATCGAGAGGCTTCAAGGACAGGTCGATGCCCTGAAGGATAAGGAAAGGAAAACTGATCTGAGTGCAGTGAAGAAGAAAGCTGCAAGTCAGAAGAAGAAGGCAGTTCATTTGGAATCGTCAGGACCGATTCAGTACGAGTACGTAGACAACTTCATTCCACCTGAACTCAATAAGACCTAGATTCCGGTCAAGAAGGAGTTTGTGGAGAAGTACTATGTTTATGCAAACTGGATGAAGTGCAATGGCCATGATAAGAATGCAGTATTCATGGAATGGATGACCTTGCACTATCCTGATATATGGGCTGAAATTGACAGATTTGCTGAAAGAGCAGGTGTTCATATCAAAGCTCCAGAGAACATAGTCTACGTACCTCCAATGCTTGGAAATAATCACTACCTCAACTGGAATGTCATTCAAGCTGAAATAGCCATGGTAGCTCAGAACGTCGGTGCTACTGAGGACCCTGATCTATTCCATGCTGCGAAACAGAGAGTCCTGACGAAGTATGGACTAACCATGGAGAGATGGGATGATGAAGACTGAAGAGTAGTTGCCAGGATCAGTGTTTCACGGATATCATTTTGTAATAGTTTCAGGATGATTTGTACTTCTCTCATATATCAATGAAACTATTTTATATTCCTGAGACAACATCTCGTTGACTCCTGATTTACTTTTCTGCTCTTTATCAAGAACTGTACTAACCCTTTCCTATATCCATCTTATAGAACTAAGGACCTGAAATGTTTAAGGTTCCTGAACTGAATACAGAGGTTTTAGTAAACTGTTTAGATGGTAGGATTTTTCTAAGGGTTTTGGCATCATCAAAAAGGGGGAAATTGTTGGGACAATCTTAAGCGTTTTGATTAGATCCCAAAACCCCTTGAAGAATTTGCCTAAGTATAGTTCATCAGGATGCTAGTTTCAGGATAGTCAAGTTAGAATAGTTTTCTCTATTCACAGGTATTCAGTTCAGGGGGAACGTGTTGAAGATTGAAGACTGATGGTGGTGTCCCAAAAATCTGAAGTATGAAGCATCTCCAACCCTGAAGGTCTTGATCGTCCTGAAGATGATCAACATGAAGCTGAACCTGAAAAACCTGGAAAGAGTCCTGAAGCTGCGAAGAAGCCATCCTGAAGACAACCACTTATCCTGACTAAACTGAGTACACTAAGCATGCTCAGGGATGTCTCTATCAGTGAGGGCACAATGTGACCTTGATGAGGCTGAACGTCTTACTGATGTTCATAAGTCCTGACTTGGGCCTAGTATCAGTTTACCTGATACTTGTAAGTCTTGAGACCCAAAGGTTACACGTGCAAATGGAAGTCTGAGAAACAAAAGGAATGTCAGTGTCTCCAACATAAGACAAACATTTATTCTGAGTAAAGAACGAGAGACTCAGAGTTATAAATGTACGAGAATCAGTAAAGTCAAAGCCGACAAACTAGCCATTGGACAGATGACAAGTGAGGAGACGACACGTATGTACGGAGACTGTTGGTCCCGAAATGAGTACAATCAGTGTATGGGGGGGAATACACTTATGTCAAATTTTTCTGAAAGACTTAGAAAAATGCTCTAACACTCTCAGTCAGGATTTCATGAATTACTCAGTATGCTGAATGTCCACAGGGGCAGCAGGGACAATTCAGTAACGAGTCAGATAAGCTGAGTGTGAGTAATGTGCTCGGAAGCTCAGTAGAGATACCAAACCTACTGACTGCTCGGAAGCGAGTCAGTTGGACTACTATCTCAGTGAGCTAGAGTACATGCGGAAAGTGAGCCCTTAGTTTCTACTCGTTTTAGTTTCTGAAAACATTTTCTCTGAGTTGCTTAGTAAACTGGTGGTTAAGGCTGAGTGCACAGTATTAAGATTCAGGATGATTGATACAATCCTGAATATAAAAACAATGCAGAATGTTCAGTTTAGAATGATGACAGTTATGATACTGAACAAAACAGTAAATCAACACACAAGGGTCTTTTTACGTGGTTCGGAGATAACCAACTCCTAAGTCCACGACCTGATTTAACAAGAAGCTATCCTCAAAACCCTGAGGATAGGTACTTGGTTTTTACGTGCCAAGGGTCACGAATAGCCAACTTCCTCTCTTAGGAACTGACCCCTGGGCGTTTTACAAGTCCCAGTCCTTCTAACCAACCAATCTCACACCCTGAGTGGTTTGGTATTCTGGTTTCCAACTAAGATGGCTCTAACAATACAAAATATTGCTAAATATTAGAGCTATCGATCTAAGCAAATACAGAGAGAATCCTACTACAACACTAGGGAAATTTAATTGCAGAGTGTTGCTTATAGTATGCTTTGAGTGCTTGGATTCTTGAGAGATTTCGCTTGGAAATTTCCCGTTAGCCTTGAATGGGTGCAAGGCTCTCCATATTTATAGGCAAGATTCAAAATAGATCCGTTGGAGGAGATCAAATCAAATCTTTCCTTTTTAGGGTGGTTGTAGGCTAGAAGTACTGTTTGACCTAATCGCCATGCTTATTCTGGCAAGTTTGTCCCACCGCCTGCAACTTTGAGACGCATTAAATGCCGCATTAAATGCTGTGCAGACTCCGTACACACGTGTCGAAAGATCATTGGCTCTCCGTTCTAACAGCTAGTTGACTTTCAGACATTTGTCCTTCCTCGTACATTCAATACTCCGAGTCTCTTGTACATAACTCAGCCTGAATGTTTGTCTTATTGGAGTCTTATTGACATTCTCTTTGTCTCTTGTCCCATAGCGTAAATAACCTTTTTGCTTTGGACTTACATGATTCAGGTAAACTGAACCAAGGTCTAAGTTAGGTCTTAAGTGCATTCAGCACTGCCTGATAGGTTATTCAGTCCAGTATGTGTAACCTTTTTGCTTTGGACTTACATGAGTCAGATAAACTGACTCAAGGCCTGAGTCAGGTCTTAAGTGCGTTTAGCACAGCCTGATAGGTTAACACTTACTCTTCACTAACTAAGTTCTGTCCTGAGTATGCATAGTGTACTCAGTAGAAACATCAGCCAATGGTACTTCAGGATTATCTTCAGGACAGATCATCAGGCTTCGTTCTTCAGCTTCAGTTCAGGCAATCTTCAGCAAGACTGACTCTGACCTCTTCAGGATGGATTGCACATCTGACTTCAGTAAATTGGGTCGAAACCAATATTCTTCAGTCTTCAGCGTGTTCCCCCTGAACTAAATTCCTAACCTGACTATCCTGAACTAGACAAACCTGAACAACTATACTTAGGCAAATTCATCAGGGGTTTTGGGATCTAATCAAAATAATCAGATTGTCCCAACAATTTCCCCCTTTTTGATGATGCCAAAACCCTTAAGCAAATTCCTATTCATCTATACAATCGACTGACTTAGTCAGTGAAATAGGTTCAGTACCTTATGACAAACTAGGCACTTAGTCTATAAGATGAAAACAAGGAATGGGTTAGTATAGTTCTTGATAAGGATTCAGAAAAGTAAATGCAGGAGTCAACAAGTAGTTGTACTCAGGAAAATGAAATAACTTCATTGATTGATATAGGAGTTACAGTTATCCTAAAGCTATTACAATTCCTGAACAACTATTTCCTGATCTATTCCTCATCCTTATTCCAAGCATCTTGAGGAATTTCATACATCTCCAAGACTCAGTTCAGGACATGCTTCATCCTGTTCCGATCACCAATGGCCCCGGCAGCGCGTCCTACTCTGACGACTTCTTTAGATATTACTTTCCGGTCCAGTTGCTTGGGGTTCCTGAAGAGTGGAGGAGGGTACTTAATGAATTCCGGAGGAGAAATCTCTACACCTTCAGTGTCAGCATGTCTGATTATTTCAGCACATAGATCCGGATGCTCCTGTGTCATCCAGTGATGGAGTATGATGTCTTTTTCTTCAGATTGATCGTCCCATAACCCCACCACATAGAATAGGTAAGCCCACCTATTCCGGATCGGAATCCATACCTCCAACATCTCTATCGGAATGAAATCCTCTACGAACTGGAGTGGAGGAGGACCTTGATCTGGATTGACCACCAACTTCCTCTGAGTCTTCATTCGAGATCCAGAAGACACAATTTTCTTCTTCTGAACCTGCGAAGTCAGGTACTCATTGGACTCTTTTAATCGTTGGATCTAACTGAGCAACAAAATCTCCTTCATCTTCGCTATCTTCTTCGCCTCAGTCATCACCATCTTCTTCTGAGTGGTCAACCCTGGGTGCATCTGTTCCTCCATGTCCTTGTACAAAAGTTCCAGTGCGGGATCCTTAGAGGACTTCAACCTCTTTGGATCTGAACCTTCAGCTGCTTCGATGGCAGCTACGGACCTAGTCCTTTTTCTGTCCGCAGCTTTCAGTTCAGGGGGGAAGTCCTTCTTCTTTGCTTTCCCAGCAACTATTTGCTTCTTTCCTTCCCCCTTTTTGGCATCATCGTCCTTGATTCGGCCAACGACCTCGTGTACTGACTCCGCCAATAAAGTGAACTGACTGTCCATCTCAGTCTGCTTTGCCTGCAGTTGCCCTATCTGCCCTGCCATCATCCTCAGATCAACACTGAGCGCATCAACAACTGAATTATGTTCTTTCTTCAGCCGTGCTTCGAAGCTCGTCATTCGGTTTTCCAGGGTAGAGGTAATTTCCATCTTTTCTTGTGCAGACATCTCACTCAGCAGCTCATCCTTTGGTCCAGCCTTCAGCTTGGCCAGCTTTTCATCAACCAGTTGATCAATCTTTTCAGGCAGTTGTTGATCAAGAAAAGTGGCAAGCTTGTTCTCCTGCTGAGTTTGCGCATCAGAGACCATTTGATTGCAGCTATGAATGGCACCTTTTGCTTGCTCAGAGATAACAGTGAGATCTACTGAGTGTTGAGTCCCGACTTCTCCAAGAAGGTCAATGGCTGCATGCATATCAATTCCCATCTCATTTAGGTCATGATCCAGCCTATTCATCTTCTTTTTCAGCACTTCAGAATTTGAACCAACCCGACTTATTTTTCTCTTGACGAGGATTACCCTTCTGTGAAGATTGGCAAGGGCTCGTGAGGAGTTCTGAACATATAGTGACTCGGGGGTGATCCATTTCCTTTCACTCGGACCAGACCTGTTGGTCCCTCTCCTGAAGCCTCCGCAGTCCCGGGTCCCGGGATTGCTTCATCGGCCGGTGCACTGACCCCTTCAGTGCCACCTTGCTGTGCATCATCAGCAATCATAACAACCTCTTTCTCAGCTTCCTTCTCCTTCTCTTCTCTCTGAGGCTCGGGCTCAGGATAGATGCGTCGGACTGTTCTGATGAAGTCTGCCATCTTGATCAGATGATGCAAGGAATTTACCTCAAAGTGATCAAAGAGAGCAGCTTCAGATTCAGCCATATTTTCCCATCCTCTGGACTTTCCAAGCAGACATAGTTCAGGCCAGGTGGCACTCCTGATCATGGCATAGGTGCGAAGTTGCACAACAGCCTCCTTCTGAGCATCTGAGAGGTCAGGAAACCTCCTCTCCACCATCTCCGCCACCGTTCCCCTTGCCACTATTTCAAAATCAGGCAATGTGTTCTCATCAGGCGCAGGGAAAGGCCATGGAACCTCAGCCTGAACTGCTTCAGCAACCTCCTGCTGAACTCCTTTCTCCAGAGCAGGTTCCCCCTGATCCTCACCCGAGGGGGCCTCTAAACCCTGATAAGTTGATGCAATGTCAAGGATCAGTGGGTTTGGATCAGTGGGTGCAACATCCGGAATGGCAGAGATAGGGGCGATTTCAAGAGCAGCCTGAGCTGATTCCCTCTCCGGATGTGCATGCTGAATCACTTCTTCAGCAGCCTTCTCTTCCACGAGCTTTTTCTTTCGCTCCTCTGACCCAGGATATAAGAATGTCAACTTCTGTTGTTTGGGTCCTGAGGGCTTAGGTTTGTCCTCCGCTGGCTTCGTAATATCGGACTCTGAAGATTTGCCCGCCTGAGCCTTGACTCTCCCAGTCGTGCTCGCCTGAGCCTTCTTCTTCTGAGTCCTCGGTCTTCTCTTGGTGCCAGCATCACCGGAATAAGCTCTGAAGAGATCTATCTTCGCTGGAATCTCGAGTGATTGGGCCTGATCAACATCACCGAGATGCAGGGTCTCCAAGATCAGAGAAATCTTGGTGCCAAAGTGCATTTTGGCCTCGAATGTCGCCTGACCCTCCGGCGAGTACTTGATTTTATTGGTCTCAGCTACCAGCAATTGGAGGAAGTAATCCTCCAAGTTAAAATTGTGCTCTGAGGCATCAGAGATCGCCATCATCGTATATAATTTTGGCCGGGAAATCTGCTCCAGCCTTCCAGCAATCTCCATCACTCCCTAACTAGTCAGGTCAAAGAAGCGACGATTCTCAGTCCTCAGCACCGATTTGTTCAGGCCCGACTTTAGGACCACATCACCATCGCAGAGGGACTGTAGATAATCCTTATCAGTCCCAAACCCATAATCAACCGAGCTTCGTCCAGAGTTGGGAAGATTAAAAACCTCCTTAATCTTCTCCCTGATATTGAGAGTGACCCACCTCCTGGTCATCTCTTCCTCACCATCCTTCCCCTTCACACACGATGTCAGGGGAATGCACGTCTCCCACTCCCGGGAATCCTTGTTCTGCGCCATTTTGAGATAGAAGGTAGCAACAAGACGGGGATGGAGTCTCTGGGGTCATGTAGTGATAAATTGCAGAAGTCCTGCATTGTCAAAAAGGTCCTTTACAGGCAAGATGTCAGGATGATTAGAGGTGAAGTCTCTAAATGGTTCCCAATGGATTTCGTTTCTGAGATGAAAAAGGCTCCCAAAGAACGAGTCCGCAGAAGGAGAAGCCATGAATTTAATATGAAGATATGAAGAAAATCAGTTTGCAGAGAGAAATATATCAAGAAAAGATTTGAGTGCATAAAGGTTGCAATAACAAAAACTTCCCTCATTTATACTAAAATCCAGTTTTAATCGGATGGCTCATAAAATTATGACTTATGAGATTCAATGGTTAAGATTAAAAACGCAAGATGCATGAAGACTCTTCGGTTTTCAACAGTAATGAGTCAAAACTTTATCAAAAACTGTTCCCGCCCTCTGTGCATTAAATGCGCGTCAGAGCATATCCGTATTTAATTCAAATAATTTTCATTAAATAATAACTGAATATTAAATGAATGGCTGGGATTAAGTGACAAAATAAATTGATTTGACAATACGGCAAACAGTATCAAGGATGATGCACGCAAGATACGATGACTGAAAGAAAATCAGGAAACATACCAGTCAGTCAGATTTGTGTTCTGACTTATACCACATTTGACCTATCAGGGTGACAAGCCCTGAATTCAGTGTCCTGAATCTTAATCAGTCTGTATTGATCATCCCTTTCATACTGAATGTTCCCCCTACAACCATTCACATTCTCTCTGATATTCCTTCATCCTGAGTCTTAGTTAGTCATTCCCCCTGACCTTATTCATTCTGGTCTGAGATTCAGATTGAATCTCCTAAGCCTGGGTCAAGGAGTCCTAACTCTACTGATAACTCAACAAACCTGGTTTCATGCAAAGCCTTAGTCAGGATGTCAGCTCTCTGTTTATCAGTAGGGACTCTCTCCATCCTGATGTCCTTCTTCTCAACATGATCTCTGATAAAGTGATGCCTGATGTCTACATGCTTACACCTTGTGTGTAAGACTGGGTTTTGGGATATGGCAATGGCACTATTATTGTCACAATAAATTGGGACTTCAGTGGCCTCAATTTGGTAGTCTCTCAGTTGCTGTTTCAGCCAAAGAATCTGAGAACAACAACTGCCTGCCGCCATATACTCAGCCTCAGTAGTAGACGTTGCAACACTGGTTTGCTTCTTTAAAAACCAAGAGATCAGTTTACTCCCTAGAAACTGACATGTGCCTGTAGTTAATTTCCTATCAAGCCTACAGCCTCCATAATCTGCATCTGAATAGCTAGTCAGTTCTAAGTTGTCATCAGAGGGATACCAAAGTCTTAAATTGACTGTACCTCTCAGGTATTTCATTATCTTTTTGGCACTCTCTAGATGACTCTTCTTTGGATCAGACTGATACCTTGCACACACTCCGACTGCATAAGTGATGTCAGGACGACTAGCAGTAAGGTACAATAAAGATCCTATCAGTGCCCTGTATTCAGTCTGATTTATTGAGACTCCTTCTTTGTCAGGATCCAGCTTCTCATTTGTGTTTATGGGAATGCGTGAGACTTTGCTGCACTGAACTTCGAATTTGTGAATTAAGGCCCTCGCATATTTTGACTGATTAATGAAGATTCCGGAGTCAGTTTGCCTGACTTGGAGACCCAGAAAGAAATTCATCTCTCCCATCATTGACATCTCAAATTTCCCAGTCATCAGTTTGGAGAATTTCTCACAAAGCTTCAGATTAGGAGATCCAAAAATTATGTCATCCACATAAATCTGAACCAAGAGAATGTCCTCCCCTTCAGATATCCGGAAGAGGGTCCTGTCCACAGTTCCTTTCACGAACCCGTGGTCTATCAGAAATTGGGACACTGTATCATACCAAGCTCTCGGAGCTTGCTTCAGGCCATAAAGAGCTTTCTTCAGGTGATATACCTTGTCACCAACTTCGAACCCTGGAGGTTGCTCAACATAGACCTCCTCGTTCAGTACACCATTCAGAAAGGCACTCTTTACATCCATCTGATACACTTTGAATTTCTTGAATGTTGCATATGCCAGAAACAACCTGATTGCTTCCAACCTTGCGACTGGAGCAAAGGTCTCATCATAGTCTATTCATTCGGCCTGAGAGTAACCCTTTGCTACTAGTCTGGCCTTATTTCTGACAACAACATTCTTCTCATCCCTCTTGTTCTTAAAGACCCACTTAGTGCCAATAACATGTTGACGCCTAGGTCTCTCAACTAACTCCCAAACCTGATTCCGCTCAAACTGATTGAGCTCATCCTGCATGGCTAGGATCCAGTTGGGGTCAGCAAGAGCTTCTTCTATGCTCTTAGGTTCCTGATCACTCAGGAAACAACAAAACATAGCACTCTTGCCAAAGGACAACCTCGTCCTGACCCCCTCATTGATGTCACCAATGATATCAGCCAATGAGTGATCATCTAGCCACCGCCTCCTCCTGACGGGAGCACTGGGAGCTGCTGAAGTTCCCTCGCCTGATCCTGAAACATTAGTCTCTACAATAACAGGCAAAGAAGTGGAACGAGCAAGAACAGGGGATACTGAGTCATTTCCTGAGGGTTGGCCAATATCAGAGACATTGTTTCCCCCTACAGAGTTGGACTCAGTAACTGTCTCAGGTGCAGAAGCATCATCAAAACAGTACGTACCTCAGGTTGAGTCTGTCCCTCCGTCTGAGACTCAACATTCTCCGAGGCTGGGGCTTGCTGAGGGTTGGCTTGAGGTCCATCCTAATCTTCATCATCATAATCCCATCCTTTGGGAGCATTGACAAGTTTGATCTTGAATTCAGGATTTTTCAGACTCAGTCTTGTTACTCTCTTGGTAACCCCCTCAGTGTTAGGACTCGGAACCTGTTTCCTATGCACTGATGCAGACTCATCAAACACAACATGAGGTGTTTCCTCCACACAAAGAGTCTGACAGTTGTACACCCTGAAAGCTTTGCTGACTGAGGAGTATCCTAAGAAAACTCCCTTATCAGATTTGCTATCAAAGACTTTCAGCTGGTCTTTCCCATTGTTCAGGATGAAATACTTACACCAAAAAATATGAAAATATGAGATGCGAGGCTTCCTCTTGTTCCAAGTTTCATAAGGTGTCTGAGCATGTTGTGTGTTCAGCATAGATCGGTTCTGAGTGTAGCAAGCAATATTGATTGCTTCAGCCCAGTACTTCTTGGGCAGTCCTGACTCAGCCAACATGGTCTAGGCAGCTTCCTTCAGGGTTTGATTCCTTCTTTTAGCTACCCCATTCAGCTGAGGGGTCCTGGCTGCAAAAGTCTCATGAGCTATACCATGGTTAGTACAAAAATCAGTTATAATAGAGTTTATAAACTCAGTTCCTCGATCTGATCGGATCCTGACTATGCTCTGACCCTGTTCAGTACTCAATTGCTTGAGTAACTCCGGAAGCTTGACCTGAGTCTCCTTCTTGTTCAGCAAGAAAATAACCCATGTATACCTGGAATAATCATCAACAACAACAAGGGTATATTTCCTACCATTTATGCTGACAGGAGTAACTGGACCAAAGAGATCCATGTGCAGGAGCTGAAGCACTCTGTCAGTTGAGAAGGCTTCTTTCTCTTTGAATGAGGCTTTGGTTTGCTTGCCTTCCTGACATGCTCCGCACACGTGGTCTTTGCTAAAAACTTCATTTGGTAGACCATCTACAAGAGAAAGTCTAGAAATTTTGTTAATAATCTTGAAGTTTAAGTGACTCAGGCGTTTATGCCAAACCCAACTGAGCTCTGAGGAGCTCTTAGCGACCAAACAAGTTTCAGGAGAACTGCTCTTGAAGTCAGCAAAATATACATTGCCCCTCCTGATACCTGTAATCAGAACCTGTAGTGTAGATTTGTCCTTCACCAGACACATGTTAGATGTAAATTCTACACTATATCCTCGGTCACAAAACTGACTGACCGAGAGTAAGTTATGTCTCAGGCCCTCAACATATGATACATTCAGTACACGGACAGAGCCAATAAAAAGGGTTTCGAATCCCCTGGTGAAACCCTTAGAGTTATCACCAAAGGTTAACTGCGGGCCTTCTTGAGCTACATAATCCTGAAGGAGATCACGAAATCCAGTCATGTGCCTGGAACACCCTGAGTCCAAGTACCAGTCCTTCATCAGATCCTCCTTCCTCTTCTTGTAGCCCGCAGCGACCTGAAAAGAATCAGGCCCCAGGTACCCATCTCGTATTGGGTCCTACGGAGTCAGCCATACCCTTTGGGATCCAGATTTGTTTTACAATTCTGATAGCATCAGAAGTGTAAACCTGTCTCCCAGAAACATCAACATACACAGTCTTCTTCCTTTGTGCCTGGGAAGTTGAGGGTGTATGGGTGTCAGCCTGAGGTTCAGGAGCCTTGAATTGGTTCCTGGGGGCGGGCCTCCTGTTCCTCTTTGGCCTGGGTGCATTGGGCTGGGGTCTGTCCTGAGAAGGAGCAGCTCTGGCCTAACCTCTTGGCACTTGAGGTCTGGTCTGAGTATTATTGGAGTCAGGTCTCCGTTGCCTTTCAGAGGCCACCTGGTTTGTCATTCTCCTTTGAGGATTGGGACACTCCTGATGGGCTCTGTGCCCTGTATGAGGAGTCTGGACCTCAGTAGTCCTTGGCCTTGCCTGAGGCCTCCTCTGACTGGATTTCCTTCCACCCTGAGCATTTCCAGGCTGGGCCTGAGAAGTGCTAGGAGCAGAGTTCTTCCCAGCTTGAGGATTCCTAGGCTGAGCCTTGGAGTTTCCTTGGTCTGTCTTCCTCGACTCAGGATGAGGAGCCTTGGCCTTTCCCTTAGGATTTGGCCTTGGTTCCTCAGTCCTTTGCCTGACTGGTTCAGCAGGCATTTTCTCCTTCCCTTTGCCTTTATCCTGACGAGCAACACTTGGGCTCTTGTCGTCAGTTTGGGCAGGGACAAACTTCTTCTGAGTGTTGCTCCCTGAGGCACCTCTCTTCTTCTTGCCCTTTGGGTCTTTTGAGGCTTCATAGCCTAACCCAGCTTTAGCACCATCGGTCAGCTGAGAGAAACTTGTTAACTCATCCACCACTTGGGTAGATGTGTATAACTTCTTCAGCTTAACCTCAAGATGCCCATTTGTTTCTTTCAGGGCCTCAATTTCAGTGGTGTACTGAAGCACCAACTCTTCATGAGCTTTCTCTTTTGAGATCAGCTCAAGATCCCAAGTAGTTTGCTCAGCACAAAGGAGAGTTTACCACTCAGTTTCGAACATCACTCTTAGAGCAATTCGCTCAATCATTAGCTGTTCCTGAGCGAGGAACCGATCAGTATCACGAGTCTCAATCAGTGAGCTGATTACACCCTTCGGTCTTTCTACCTCCAGTTGAGCTTCATCATGCTTGTTCCGAGCATGAAGCAGCTCTTCCTGGAGATGTACTAATCTGAGAGCTTCCTCAGTATCTCTCACTCTGAGAGACTCAGTTAACTGATCGTTCTCCCCACTCAGTTGTGCATTCACATCCACTGTGTGAGTATGAGTCTCCTGCAGCCTTGAGAAGTCAACCATCAATTGCTCTAGAGCGAGCTGAAGGTCGAGTTCTCCTGCTGAGTCTGAGCTAAGCTCAGGTGCGTGATCAGGATAAGAGGCAGAAGAACATACCTCATCATCTGCCATCAGGCAGAGGTCATCATACTCCTCGTCGGAGAAGAGTTCAGGGGATAGGCGTCATGGGCCGTCTGAATCTGAGGAATCCTCAGCAAGCAAGGCTCTTCGGTCTGATGCCCTGAGCTCTCTCTTGGCTCTCCGATCCTCACGCTCATGAGCACTGAGCTCCGGACAATCATACTGATAGTGTCCGGTCTTCTTGCAGTGGTAGCACTGATCTACATCAGAAGCAAACTTCTTGTCAGTGTACCTTTTATCTGATGACTCCCTCCTGCTCCCTGATGATCGTTCAGGTTTGGAGCTGGATCTTCTGGGCTCATCATCTCTCCTCTTCTCATCTCTGCGCCGCTCAGGCTCATTGCGATCTCTCCTGGAATCTGAACCCCTCCTCTCTTCTCTTCGGGGGCTCGATCTCCTGGGGCTGGAGTACCTGCGATCACGGCTGTCAGTATAAAATTTCTTATACCTTCCGAATCGAGAGTTCAGTTTCTCAAAATGCCGCGCCATCAGGCCATATTCCAAGGCCAGCTCATCTTTGTTCATGTCTTTCAGAGACTTACAACCAGATCCAGCCTCAGGCTCTGGAGTAGCTTTAAGAGCCACGCTCTTTTCCTTTTTAGGAGTCTTCTCCTCACTAACTTCCTCACTGACAACACCCTTCTTCTTCCTCTTATCGAGGTCGAATTCCAGAGCCTTTAACTCTGAGAATAGGTGAGAGTGAGTAATGTTGGTAAGATCCTGAGTGTTCTTCAATAGGATTACTCCTGTGTCCCATCTTTCAGGGAGACAATTCAGGATTTTAGAAGACACCTCCCTCTTGGGTAACTCCTTCCCAAGGGTTGCTAGCTCGTTCATCATCTTAATGAACCGAGTTTCCATCTGATCGATGGACTCTCCTTCTAACTTCCGGAAGAACTCAAACTTCCTGATTGCAAGATCTCTCTTGTTCTCCTTGATCTTTTCTGATCCCTCACTCATCTCTCTCAAGACATCCCAGATCTCCTTTGCAGTCCTAAGGTTCATGAGCCTGACTGAATTCTCGTAAGAAATGGTATGGAGTATAATGTTCTTAGCAACATTATCCAGTCCGATTTGCTTAATCTGATCAGAATTAAGCGCGGACCTCTCCACTTCTTCATCTCCGGCAGCTGGAACAAGAACATTGCCAGCAACAGGCCAGGTTGTCTGAAGATTCCTCATGAATTTGATAGGACCCTGCTCAATCACCAGAGGCATCTGATCATGGATGGAATAGAGATGTGCGAGTACCCTGAATTTACAATAGTCATAATTATAAATAGAAAATTCAGGAAGATTGCCCTCGAGGTGTTTAGAACCGGATGCCATGATATGCAGTTTTTAGAAATAAGATCTGTTCAGTAGACCACCAAAAGTTTCTCCTCAGAAACTGTTGGTAAACAAAGTCAGTGGTCTTTTGAACCACCTCTCTGATACCACTTGTTGGTCCCGAAACGAGTACAATCAGTGTATGGGAGGGAATACACTGATGTCAGATTTTTTTGAAAGACTTAGAAAAATTCTCTAACACTCTCAGTCAGGATTTCCTGAATTACTCAGTATGCTGAATGTCCACAGGGGTAGCAGGGACAGTTCAGTAACGAGTCAGATAAGCTGAGTGTGAGTAATGTGCTTGGAAGCTCAGTAGAGATAACAAACCTACTGACTGCTCCGAAGCGAGTCAGTTGGACTACTATCTCAGTGAGCTAGAGTACGTGCGGAAAGTGAGCCCTTAGTTTCTACTCGTTTTAGTTTCTGAAAACATTTTCTCTGAGTTGCTTAGTAAACTGGTGGTTAAGGCTGAGTGCACAGTATTAAGATTCTGGATGATTGATACAGTCCTGAATGTAAAAACAATGCAGAATGTTCAGTTTAAAATGATGACAATTATGATCCTGAACAAAATAGTAAATCAGCACACAAGGGTCTTTTTAACGTGGTTCGGAGATAACCAACTCCTACGCCCACGACCTGATTTAACAGGAAGCTATCCTCAAAACCCTGAGGATAGGTACTTGGTTTTTACGTGCCAAGGGACACGAATAGCCAACTTCCTCTCTTAGGAACTGACCCCTGGGCGTTTTACAAGTCCCAGTCCTTCTAACCAACCAATCTCACACCCTGAGTGGTTTGGTATTCTGGTTTCCAACTAAGATAGCTCTAGCAATACAAAACAATGCTAAATATTAGAGCTATCAATCTAAGCAAATACAGAGAGAATCCTACTACAACTCTAGGGAAATTTAATTGCAGAACGTTGCTTATAGTATGCTTTGAGTGCTTGGATTCTTGAGAGCTTTCGCTTGGAAATTTCCCGTTAACCTTGAATGGGTGCAAGGCTCTCCATATTTATAGGCAAGATTCAAAATAGATCAGTTGGAGGAGATCAAATCAAATCTTTCCTTTTTAGGGTGGTTGTAGGCTAGAAGTACTGTTTGACCTAATCACCATGCTTATTCTGGCAAGTTTGTCCCACCGCCTGCAACTCTGAGATGCATTAAATGCCGCATTAAATGCTGCGCAGACTCTGTACACACATATCGAATGATCGTTGGCTCTTCGTTCTAACGGCTAGTTGACTTTCAGACATTTGTCCTTCCTCGTACATTCAATACTCTGAGTCTCTTGTACATAACTCAGCCTGAATGTTTGTCTTATTAGAGTCTTACTGACATTCTCTTTGTCTCTTGTCCCATAGCGTAAATAACCTTTTTTCTTTGGACTTACATGATTCAGGTAAATCGAACCAAGGCCTAAGTCAGGTCTTAAGTGCATTCAGCACAACCTGATAGGTTATTCAGCCCAGTATGTGTAACCTTTTTGCTTTGGACTTACATGAGTCAGATAAACTGACTCAAGGCCTGAGTCAGGTCTTAAGTACGTTTAGCACAACCTGATAGGTTAACACTTACTCTTCACTGACTAAGTTCTGTCCTAAGTATGCTTAGTGTACTCAGTAGAAACATCAGCCAATGGTACTTCAGGATTGTCTTCAGGACAGATCATCAGGCTTCGTTCTTCAGCTTCAGTTCAGGCAATCTTCGGCAAGACTGACTCTGACTTCTTCAGGATGGATTGCACATGAGACTTCAGTAAATTGGGTCGACACCAATATTCTTCATTCTTCAGCTTGTTCCCCCTGAACTGAATTCCTAACCTGACTATCCTGAACTAGACAAACCTGAACAACTATACTTAGGCAAATTCATCAGGGGTTTAGGGATCTAATCAAAATACTCAGATTGTCCCAACAGAGACTACGCGCATTTAATGTTTCTCAGAGGTGCAGTCGACGGATCGGATTTTTGCAATACTAGGTATGGGATTTGTCACACAAGGACAACCAGTACCTGCACCTACCTAAAATAGGAGGGTTTGAAGTGGATCTCCTCCAACAGATCTATTTCAAATCCCCTATAAATACAGAAGACCTTGCTCCCATTCAAGGTTACGGAAAATTTCCATGCGATTTATTCTCAAGATTCCTAGCACTCAAAGTTCATTTGAAGCAACACTCTGAAGTTTTAAATTTCCCTAGTGTTGTAGTAGGAATCTATTATGTATTTTGCTTAGAGTATTGATCCAATCCTTAGAACTATTTTGGTTTAGAGGGATCAATATACAATAGTTGGAAACATGAATACCAAACCCCTCAGGTTGTGAGTTGGTTGGTAGGAAGGACTGGAACTTGTAAAATGCCCAAGTGTCAGTTCCTAAGAGAGAAAGTTGGCTACTCGTGTCCCTTGGCACGTAAAAATCAAGTACATATCCTCAGTGGTAGAGGGTACCTTCCTGTTAAATCAGGTTGTGGACGTAGGAGTTGGTTATCTCTGAACCACGTTAAAAAGTCCCCAGTGTGCCGATTTACATTCTTGCTCAGGATCATAACTGTCATCATATTAAACTGAGCATCCTTGCATTGTTTTCAAACCATTAGGACCGATTCTTCATCCTGATCATTAAACTGTGCACCAGCCTTAATCACATTTTCCCTAAGCAAAGTGATAAGTTTTCAGAACTAAAACGAGTAGAAACTTAAGGGCTCACATTCCGCACTTAACTGAGCTTA
Source organism: Prunella vulgaris (assembly GCA_026898435.1). Classification (NCBI taxonomy): domain Eukaryota; kingdom Viridiplantae; phylum Streptophyta; class Magnoliopsida; order Lamiales; family Lamiaceae; genus Prunella; species Prunella vulgaris. The sequence continues at coordinate 1,961 of JAPKLY010001557.1, read as the reverse complement.
CTAAGATAGTTATCCAACTGACCTGCTTCCGAGCTGTCAGTAGGTGGGTTATCTCTACTGAGCTTCTGAGAGCACAACTCTGACTTAGCTTAATTGGTTCATTGCTGATCTGTCCGTACTGCACCTGCGAACCATCAATTTAATTGAACATCTCAGGATCTTCCTGACTAAGTCTGAAAGAGCATTTTCTTGAACTTTCGAGAAAATCTGACATCAGTGTAAGCCTCCCCATACACTGATTATACTCGTTTCGGGACCAACACCAATCAACCCCAGTAAAAGTTCAAGGCAGAGTTGACCACCAATCACCAAAAGACCCAAGGTGCGACCAACTTTCACTAGAGAATGATTAGGCACAATCAGTATTTAATTTAGCCTTCTTAATATAATGAAAAGTGTCTTGACACTTGTCACTTAATTAGAATAGGTATATTAAGATAGTGACATTTCATCTACATGCAAGCCTATAAATAGCTCTCTCTTGTAATAATAAAAGGAATTTTTCAACCCACATCATCTACATACAAGCCTATAAATACCTCTCTCTACATGCAAGCCGATAAATACCTAGTTCATATTTTTATATCTTAATCAATTCAGCATCTTGTCTGATGATTTCAACTGGAGTTACAACCACATCAACTTTTTTGATTAAGAAGCATCATCAACAATTATTACAATAAAAACATATTTTGCAAAATATAAAAACTGATGACGTATCAGCAATCATCCTTGTCATTGATAAAAAAATTCTCTAAATCTTCCCTATTAGCATAAGTGGTGGTATCTCTGACCCCCAGATTCCGTCTCAGTCCTGATAGTAGTGGACTTTCCACCACTCGACTCATCCAAAAAATTCATTGGTAATTGAATTCCAAGGTGCTTGTGGAGTACGACATGATCTTGTTTGTAACTTAACCAGATATTCGCACCTTAAGGTGCGCTAATGAGGTGGGATCTAACTCCAAAGTGATGGAGGATGAGGACATGCTCTTTTGGGTGGTTTGGACACTCTAGTCCATCCTCTCGAGATCAACAAATCTCCTCGGGTTAGTGGGCCCCGTCATTTCACTGTATATCTAATTAGGATCTATAAAATAGAATGAGGCATATTTAGTATGCATAAGGATCCACCACCCTCGGAAGGCCACTGAGATGTGGCCTCAGCAATCAATGTAGTTGATGGTCCGCAACACGTTGATATAAGTTTATGAATATTTAAATTATTTAATTAATAACTATATATAAAGAAATTACATTTAATAATGTCATATGTGTTAGTATATATGTCCTAGAGATAATCGTTGTGAGAATATTGCACTTGATCATATTCAATTATTTATGCATTATCGATTAGATCAATAATATTATATTTGATTATTTATCTTTATTCATATGTGTGTTCTCATGAACTAATATTGTCATTGAGATGTGACAATTAGATGACTATTATATAGTTCTTAAAATAGCTCCAAATAATTATCATATGGGATATTGATTATGAAATTGAAATTTGTGTACGATCTGCATAATACTCTTAGTGGTGTAGTGATTCTCACAGCTACAAGATATTAGATATTTGATGGTGGATGCAACAAATACTTTGAAATATTTGTATATACAACCAAGAAACATTTTCGTATATTCTATTTATGTGTCTACGGGAGTATTGATTCCTGGTGTAGTGTAATAGTCCCCTGAGTTGAGATTAATATATATGACATATATGGAGTGATGAGCTTTGACCATAACTTATGTTTGCACTTTGAACGATATAAATATGGCATGTGTTTGACACATCAAAAAATACATGTGCGAAATATTGGGCTAAGAATAGGATTATAGGCAAAAATTAATTATCTAAATATAAAGTAATATAGGAGAATTTACGTGTTAAATATCAACTAAATTTATTGTTGGAAATATAAATAAATTTGATTCCTAAAATATGTTAAATTGAG